>LNAC01000673.1:139210-289732 GCA_002007465.1 Ailurus styani | reverse complement strand
CCCCCCCCCACCAAGATGGGTATTTTTGAAATTATTTCAAGTTCAGCATCAGAATTTCTTCGATGTCGAAAATACATCTTTATGGAGAATTATATTCATGACTTAAATGCACTTTTTCAAAGAAGCTAGAGTTCTTATACATTCAGAGGTACTATTTCTCCTTCTGTAAAGTGAATTCAATTGGGGGATGTCTAAAGGTCATCAAATGCTAAGATTCTGGAATTTTATAGTCCTCTCACCAATTTGTGTGAATATATTTTTGTATAAATCTCTTAAAAACATGGTTGACACCTGGAAGAAATGCTACATTAGGTGCTGTCTTTCCAGTGAGCTTGCGAACAGCTTTTAAAAACTGATGAATTTATGATTACAATGTAATAACTTAACCCTATTACATCTAACCACGGACTCCCATATTAACAATTTCAGTTAAATGCTAACAAGTATGATACTGGTATTTTTTTAAGGTCTCAAATAACACCCATCTAAAGACTAGATTGGCCAAGAAACCTTGTAGTTCAGTTTCTCATAAACAGATGGATTTGTTACTATTAAAGAGAAGCCGTGCCTTAAAATAGTTCCACTGCTTTGTACTTGCAGACTTCACATCTAACCTGAAGTCTAGAACATTCCAGACTTTCTAGGACCCACAATAAGGCAGGAGCATAGGATTAGCATGAAAATTTACAAAAAAAATCAGGTCAGTTGTTCTTCAATTCTAAATATAACATTGAGTGTAGTGATCTAGTTAGATTTTTTTAAGGAAACATTCAGTAGCAAAACTGCATCCTGCAAACACTGGTTAAATGAACAAACATGACAGCAGTGGGCTCCATGCTCAGCATCACTTCACTCAGGCCTATGATGAACTTGGTTGCCCTTCTCAGTCGCGGCTGCAGGTCACATGAACAATGGCACACCATACTGTCGATGATGTCAGTGGCTACCGCAGTGACACGTTTAGGTTCAAATTTTAGAATAGGGTGCTGGTTTTGCTCTTTCCATGGCCACACATTACGACCTTACCTCTAAATTTCAATGTCCCAAGAACTACATAAGTATAACTAGGCCATCAAAAAAACCCACTGATTTTTCTTCGTCACTGAAAATGGGAATGCTTTTCCCATGAAAAGCAATGCAAACTCCAATGGCATAGCTAAAAGTTGGTAGCCTTGGAGCATTTGCTACTGAATAACATGGTCATCACTTTCAACGGGTTGCTTGATTCAACCTGTATAAAAACTATCAAGGATTATGGTCAGCTCCATTTTACAGGTGAGCAAATGTTCACTGCTCTCATGGTCTTTCCAGTCAAAACCAGGGCTTAAAGCCCAGCAGTCTGACTCCAGAGTCTGTACTCTTTAACATTCCCTCCCCCATGAGTCACTAATTTAATTCACATTCACAGGGGAAAAATAACCTATAGCCCAAGAAAGCATCTCAGCTCACAAACTCGACAAACATACTATTAAAAAAAGAACTTAGCAAAGTCTAGTTTTTTCCTAGTTCTCCTCCACTGCTTAGCACAGTGCCTGTATACAGTAGGTGCACAAAGCATTTACTGAAGAAAGCAGTGAAGACATCAGGTCTAAGGAGAGCAAAGGCAGATGTAGTACAATCCAGAGGGGTTTTAGCCTTACATCATCCCATAATCAAGTACAAGGTCACTTACATAAGACGACTTGGGCCCTCCAACAAGGGGAGTCGTCCTCGCTCTTTCCGAGGCATGGTATGCAAAATGGAGTTCAAAGTTTTCAAAGCCTGGGAGTCAGAGAAAGTATTTACGGGGAAGAAACATGGAGACCTACTGAACAACCCTCTATAAGGCCTTTAGAGCAGCTGCTATCAGATTTGTTATTTGCAACTCACCTCCTGTTGAATCCAACGACTTACAGTCTTTTCTGTCACCAGAAATCCTAAGGTAAGTATGAAGGAATCCAACATCTGAATTTTCCCTGAAAGCATAATTTTCGAAGAATCAAACCGGTGCTAGAAAGAACAAGGAAACAACTCCCACAAAACAGGAAGAGGCAAAGACTGGAAAGACCACGAGAGCAGTGAACATTTTAGAAGTTAAAACAGCCTGAACAATAAAACAGGGACAAAAAACACTTACATTGCATAGACCCTCATTGAGGAAAGGAGCAGCACAAAGTGGGACTGTGATTACCCTATCTCAAGCAAAGCTACTTTTTTAATCCAGACTGAGGGACAGATATACAAAGGGTAGCTACTGCACAGTTCTGTTATTTCTTACATTGTATATTTTTCAAAAAAAATTTTAAGGTTTTATGTTGACAGAAGCAGGGTTTGAACAAAGTATTGACCTTTATTAAATAGCATAATTATAGGAACTTCAGTTATTTATAGGTCAGTACATAGTTAAAGACATGGGTATGTGATTATCCAGTGCTCATTAAACTATGATTTCATTTATGCACATTAAGATATAAAATTACAGTACACTTATGAAATGTGAGAAAATTCATAAGATCATAACATTACTTTCATAGGTTCAAATACACAATTTTGATATACAGATTGTCACATGTTATATACTTACTCCCCACCATAGAACTCATGAGATTGTATGAACCCTAAACCAGAAAATACAAGTAAAAAAAGATTCCTCTTCCATCCAAAAAAGCCAGATTGATATTGCTGGGTGATCTCTGGAAACCAGACGTTTGGCTAGGAACTGTGCCAGCAACTTGTCTGCCGGTTTAAAACGTGAAGATTTCAACGCAGCCCAGATGGACAGCAGAGGATCCTAAAGACATTTACCTACCCTGTTTTTTTAGCAACTATCAGGGGTCCGTCTTTTCATTTACACAGTAAAGACGACAACTAGAGCCCTCCAGAAGGGAAAGAGGAACACAGCCATGAGGTAGCAAAAAAGGGACTTTTTGAAAAGTGCTTACTTCAGGAAACGAAGATTTAAGCAGCACGGGACTAATCACAAAAACTTAAAAGAACGTGAATTCTATGAAAGAGTCCCCACCCTCAAAGAGCCAGCATTATAACCTCGCCTGAGACACAGTACAGAAGGAGCAGTTTCAAAAAAAATTACCCGGGGCACACAGGGAAGAGACTTATTTACTAGTCTCAGACTACGTGGTAGAGGGGCAGGAATCTATAGGAGACTTCTCCAAGAACAAAAACGCTGGTGGCACCATTTTTCTTCCTCTCCCTCAGTTTACATAGCTGGGCATTTCTGGGAGCCCCCAGGGACGCTCTTCTCCAATATTGCTAGAACCACCTGCCCCATCAGCAGCCATTCCTATAAACTGGCTCCTACCCCACCCACACCACGCAAGCTGCCCCAGTGGGGACTAGCACCAAAGAGACTACTGCTCTAGAGAGGAGGAGGAAATAATCCTACACACCAGTTTGCCCACAGTTCTAGCAGCCAAGCCTTTTAGCTGTTCCCACAGGGGGAAAGCCCTGCCATTAGGTGTTCTTGCAACAGAGAGGCTGATCGCAGACACCTAGTCTGACTGCCAGCCCCACCCACCAATGAAAGCCTCCGAGTCACACAGGGAGAAAGGGTGGTCATCTGATACACTCACACAGAGAGGCTAATTCTAGACAACGAACCAGACTGCTGACCCTGTCCACCTACAAGCCCACAGCGGCCTTACACAGGCCCCTCAATGGTGCACAGATCAAACCCTGCCCACGGTAGACAAAGCAGGTCTATGGAACTGACTGGGCTGAAAACAAACAGCTAGACACAACAGTAAGCTATACACTGCCCACTTAGGAGATACCCCGGCTTGTGTGATTTGATGACCAGAGGGCATGGCACTACAGGGAACCACTGAACTTCTATACAAGGCGACTATTTTCAAGACCAGCAGACACAGCTATCCCTCCTTGACATATAGAAAAAGACAAAATGAGGAAACAAGAGTATGGCCCAAATGAAAGAACAGGACAAAAATCACAGCACAAGAGCTAAAAGAAAGGGAGATAAGCAATATGATAGAGAATTCAAAGTAACGGTCATAGAAATACTCACTGGACTTAAGAGTGGATGAGATTGAGAATATCAAAGAAAAAATATGAAACAGATGAAGAACTCAAGAACCAGAAGCAACAAACAGCAACAACAAACCTAGAGGGAATCAATAGCATATTAGAGACAAAAGAACAAATCATTGATCTGGAGAACAGGGTAATGCAAAAGAACCAAGCTGAACAGCAAAAAGTGAAAAATGAGACTAGGTTAAGGGAATTCATCAAGCATAGTAACATTCACATTGTCAGGATCCCAGGAGGAGATAAGAAAGGGGCAGAAAACTTATTTGAAGAAATAACTGAGAAGTTCCCTAAACTGGAGAAGGAAACAGACAACCAGACCCAGGAAGCACAGAGAAATCTTAACAAGATGAACCCAAGGATGTCCACACCAAGACAAATACTAAAGATGACAAAAAGGAACCCGAGGATTTTAAAAGCAGCAAAGGAAAACCATTACATATAAGGGNTTGTCAGGATCCCAGGAGGAGATAAGAAAGGGGCAGAAAACTTATTTGAAGAAATAACTGAGAAGTTCCCTAAACTGGAGAAGGAAACAGACAACCAGACCCAGGAAGCACAGAGAAATCTTAACAAGATGAACCCAAGGATGTCCACACCAAGACAAATACTAAAGATGACAAAAAGGAACCCGAGGATTTTAAAAGCAGCAAAGGAAAACCATTACATATAAGGGAAACCTCACAAGGCTAGCATTCATTTATTATTTTTCAGCAGAAACACTGCGGGCCAGAAGTTAATGAAATGATATATTCAAAGTGCTAGTAGAAAATACCTACAACGAAGGGTATTCTACCCAACAAGATTATTCAGACTAGAAGAGATACTCTTCCCAAACAAAAGCTGAGTGTTCATCACCCCTAAACCAGCCTTACAAGTTAAAGGGAATTATTTGAATGGAAAGAAAAGGCCGTAACTAGAAGTTCTAAGAAAAAATTCACAGGTAAAAAGCAATCATAGTTAAAGTAGTAGATTCAGTTATAAAGCCAGTTTGTTAACACACAATAGTAAAATCTGCTGTATCTACAAAAAAACCAGTCAAGAATAGACATGATGCAAAATATAATATATACATAAAACATGGAAGGTGGAGTAAAAATTTGGTGCTTTTAGCATGTGTTCAAACTTAAGTGACTATCAACTTAATAAAGGCTGCTATATACACACAAGATGACATATGAACCTAGTGGTGGTCATAAATCAAAAGCCTCTGATACACATACACAAGAAGAAAAAGGAATCCAAGTGTAACCCTAGAGAAAGCCTTCAAACCACAGGGGAAGAAACCAGAAGATATATAACAGCTGGAAAACAGTTAACAAAATGCCAATACATACGTCTCAATAATTACTTTAAATGTAAATAGACTATTTCCATCACCGGGAAGATGGCAGTGTAAGAGAACCCTAAGGTGACCTCCTCCCACAGATATAAATTGTTAACACTCAACAGCATAAATAACTCAGAAAACAACCTGAAGACAGAAAGAACAGACTCCATAAAGGTATAGAAGAGGCCACACTGGAGAGGATAAGAAGGGCAGAGAGGCAGTGGAGAGCAAAACTGACAGCGATTCATGGCGGGTGGGTGGGAGCAGCCCCAGAAATGAAGGGAGAGAAACAGACTATCACACCAAGGATTTCCGCACAAAACAGTTGAATCCCCACAACAGTAGGGTGTACACGAAACACATAGGGGATACCCCCTAAAGCATCAAGCTCTAGTGAAGAGGGGATATTGCACTGCAGGATAATATAGGGCCTTTCCTTCAAAAGGCTTTTTTTTTTTTTAAAGATTTAGACAGAGAGATACAGAGAGCACAAGTAGAGCAGCAAGTAGAGGGAGAGGGAGAAGCAGGCATCCAGCTCAGCTGGGAGCCTGATGAGGGCCTCAATCCCAGGACCCTGGGATCATGACCTGAGCCGAAGGCAGCGGCTTAACCCACTGAGCCACCCAGGCACCCCCATAAGGCTCTTATTTTTAAGAACAGGAGACAGAGCTGACTTTCCAAACACACAGACACAAAGTTAGACAAAATGAGACAGGAATGTCCCAAAGAACAGGAAGAGACTACAAAAAAAAAAAAAAAAAAAAAGACATAAGCGAAATGAATATGCCTGATAAATTCAAAGTAATGATCATAAAGATACACAATGAACTTAAGAGTGGAGGATATCAGAGAGACTATTAAAGATTTAAAACAACAAAAGAATACCACAAAAATCACAAAAACAAAATAAAACAAACATGAACCAGAGGGGTGCACCTGGGTGGCCCAGTTGGTTAAGTGTCTACCTTTGACTTAGGTCATGATCCCAGGGTCCTGGATAAAGTCCTGCATCAGGCTCCCTGCTCAGCAAGGAACCTGCTTCTCCCTCTCCTGCTCCCCCTGCTTGTGAGCACTGTAATAAAATCTTTAAAAGATTAAAAAAAAGAACCAGAGGGGCTCCTGAGTGGCAGAGCTGGTTAACTGTCTTTGTTTGGGCTCAGGTCATGATTTCAGGGTTGTGAGCTCAAGTCCTGTGTTGGGCTTTGTGCTCAGCATGAACTCTACTTGTGACAATCTCTCCCTCTCCCCCTTCCCCCACTGTGCACATGCATATGCATGCTCTAAAATAAGTCTTTAAAGAACCAGAGATGAACACAATAAATGAAATTAAAAATAGGATAAAGAAAGGAAATGAGTGAGTTAACATGGAAAACAGTAATAATGGAAAGTAATCAAACTGAGCAGGTAAGAAAAAATTAGGCAAAAGGAGAATTGATTTAGGGAGCTCAATAACCCCATCAAGCATGATAACATTCACATTAAGGGATCTCAGAAGGAGATGAGCAAAAAGGGGACAGAAAAATCTCTAAATATCTGAAAATTTCCCTAATCTGGGCAAGGAAACCAATGACCAGATCCAGGAGGCACAGAGAGCTCCCAACAAAAATCAACCCAAGGAAGTCCACACCAAGACACATAGCAGTTAAAAAATGGCAAAATGTAGTGATAAAGAGAATTTTAAAAGGAACAAGATAGCTATAAACATTTGGAAAAAACAAAACTATAAGCCAACTTTTCAGCAGAAACCTTCTAGACCGGAAGAGAGTGGCAGGATGTATTCAAAGTGCTGAAAGGAAGAAAGTTTGTAACCAACAGTACTCTATCCAGCAAGGTTATCATTCAGAATAAGAAATAGTTTCCCAATGATCATGACCACTAAACCAGAGCTAGAAGAAATGACAAAGGGGACTCTGGAAAGAAACACCATAAGTAATAAAAGGAAGCACAAAAGCAGTAAAATAAGTATGCCTGTAAAAATCAGTCAAGGGACTCAGAACAAAAGGATGTAAGATAGGACACCATATATCTAACACATAGCAGGGATGGGAGAAGAGGAGTAAGGAATGGCTTCAAACTTAAGCAACCATCAACTTAACACAGACCATTGCATACAGACGATGTTATATACAAACCTAACAGAAACCAAAAATCAAGGACTAGTAATGGACTTGAATTATTTTCTATTTTTGAAATACCATCAAAGGCAGACAACTCACGTAATTGTGAGAGAAGAGAGCAAGAAAGGAACACAGAAAAGCCATAAAAGCCACTATAATAAGTAACAAAATGGCAATAAATATGTATCTACCAATGATTACTTTGAATGTAAATGGACTAGACACTCCAGTGGAAAGATAAAGAGTGGTGGAATGGAAAAAAAAAAAAAGTGAACAGGGTGCCTGGGTAGCTCAGTTGGTTGAGCGACTGCCTTCGGCTCAGGTCATGATCCCGGAGTCTCGGGATCAAGTCTCCTGCAACGGGCTCACTGCTTGGCGGGGAGTCTGCTTCTCCCTCTGACCTTCTCCCCTCTCATGCTCTCTCGCTTTCAAACAAATGAATAAAATCTTAAAAAAAAAAATAAAAAAATAAACAACCAAGACACATCTTTATGCTGCCAACAATAGACTCATTTCAGACCTAAAGACACCTGCAGACTGAAAATGAGGGAATGGAGAAACATTTACCATGAAAATGGATATAAGAAGAAACCTGGTAGCAAGACTTATAGGGAAAAAAATAGACATTAAAACAAAGATTATAACAAGAGACCAAGAAGGACACTATATAATCATAAAAGGAACTATCCAACAAGAAGTAACAATTGTAAGTATTTATACACCCAACATGGGAGTACCCAAATACATAAATCAGTTATTAACAAACATAAGGAAGTAACTGATAATACGATAGCAGGGGACCCAACACTCCACTTATATCAATGGACAGATCATCAAAACAGGAAAAAAAAAAAAAAAAGGAATAGTGGCATTAAATGACACACTGGACCAGATGGACTTAACAGATATATTCAGAACATTCTATCCTAAAACAGTAGAATACACATTCTTTTCAAGCATACATAGAACCTTCTCCAGAATAGATCACACATTAGGCCACAAAATAACTCAAATTCAAAGAGACTCAAGTNACTCATTTCAGACCTAAAGACACCTGCAGACTGAAAATGAGGGAATGGAGAAACATTTACCATGAAAATGGATATAAGAAGAAACCTGGTAGCAAGACTTATAGGGAAAAAAATAGACATTAAAACAAAGATTATAACAAGAGACCAAGAAGGACACTATATAATCATAAAAGGAACTATCCAACAAGAAGTAACAATTGTAAGTATTTATACACCCNTATCCAACAAGAAGTAACAATTGTAAGTATTTATACACCCAACATGGGAGTACCCAAATACATAAATCAGTTATTAACAAACATAAGGAAGTAACTGATAATACAGTAGCAGGGGACCCAACACTCCACTTATATCAATGGACAGATCATCAAAACAGGAAAAAAAAAAAAAAAGGAATAGTGGCATTAAATGACACACTGGACCAGATGGACTTAACAGATATATTCAGAACATTCTATCCTAAAATAGAATACACATTCTTTTCAAGCATACATAGAACGTTCTCCAGAATAGATCACACATTAGGCCACAAAATAACTCAAATTCAAAGAGACTGAAGTCCTACCATGCACCTTTTCCGACCACAAGGCTCTGAAACTAGAAATTGGCCACAAGGGGGAGGAAAAAAAAAAAAAAAAAAACCTGGAAAGAGCACAAATACATGGAGGTTAAATAACATGCTACTGAACAATGAGTGGGTCAATTAGTAAATCAAAGAAATAAAGAAATGAAAATGAAAACGTAATGGTCCAAAATCTTTGGGGTGCAGCAAAAGCTGTTCTAAGAGGGAAGTTTATCGCAATATAGGCTTAACTCAAGAAAAATCTAACAGAACCTTTCCCCTAAAGGAGCTAGGGAAAAAAAGCCAAAACAAACCTGAAACCAGAAGAAATAATATTAGAGCAGAAATAAAATAGAAACTAAAAAATAGGGCAGACCAGTGAACCCAGGAGCTGGTTCTTTGAAAAGATCTACAAAGTTGATAAACCTCTAGCTAGACTCACAAAGGACAGTAACAATAGCAACAAAAATCCTTCCACACCCAAATAAAATCACAAATGAAATAATCCATACCACAGAAATACGAAGATTATAAAAAATATATATGCCAACAAGCTGNTAATGGTCCAAAATCTTTGGGGTGCAGCAAAAGCTGTTCTAAGAGGGAAGTTTATCGCAATATAGGCTTAACTCAAGAAAAATCTAACAGAACCTTTCCCCTAAAGGAGCTAGGGAAAAAAAGCCAAAACAAACCTGAAACCAGAAGAAATAATATTAGAGCAGAAATAAAATAGAAACTAAAATAGGGCAGACCAATGAACCCAGGAGCTGGTTCTTTGAAAAGATCTACAAAGTTGATAAGCCTCTAGCTAGACTCACAAAGGACAGTAACAATAGCAACAAAAATCCTTCCACACCCAAATAAAATCACAAATGAAATAATCCATACCACAGAAATACGAAGATTATAAAAAATATATATGCCAACAAGCTGAAAAACCTAGAAGAAATGGGTAATTCCTAGAAACATAACCTTCCAAAACTGCATCAGGAATAGAAAATTTGAACAGATTACCAGCAATGAAATTGGATCAGTGATCAAAAAATTCCCAACAGAAGTCCAGGACCAGATGCCTCACAGGAGAAGCCACCAAATATTTAAAAAGTTAATACCAGGGTGCCTGGGTTTCTTGATTTCAGCTCAGGTGATGATCTCAGGGTTGTGAGATTGAGCCTGGCAATGGGCTCTGCATTGGGCATGGAGCCTGCTTAAGACTCTCTCCCCCTTTCTGCCTCCTGTGCTCCCAACTCACACTTAAGTGTGGGGGGAGGGTGCACAGAAGACTTAATACCTATTCTTAAACTAGTCAAAAAAATAAAAAATAAAGGTAGGAAAATTTCCAAGTTCATTCTATGAGGCCAACATTCCCCTGATCCCCAAACCAGATAGATACCACATACACCCATAAGAGTGAGCAAGCCAATTATCTCTCAACGACACACACACACACACACACACACACACACACACACACACATTAGCAAAGAAAACCAATGAAACATTTAAAAAACAAAACACAGCACTCACCCTGATCAAGAGAAATTTATTCCTAGGATATAAGAGTGGTTCCGTTCACTAATGAAATAAAGCATATCAGTAGAATAAAAACATTTTAATAGAAAAACATTTGACAAAGTACAATATCTGTTCAAAACCCTCAAGAAAGTAAGTCTGGAGGGAAANAAAGTAAGTTTGGAGGGAACCACACTTCAACATAATAAAGGCCTTTTATGGAAAATCCACAACTACTATTGTTACTCAATGGGGGAAACAGAGCTTTTCCCCTAAGGTCAAGAACAAGGCAAGGATGCCCACTCTCACCTTTTATTTAAAATACTGGAAGTCCTAGCCCCAGCAATTAGACAACAAAGAAATAAAAAGACATCCAAATTGGTAACGGTGAACTAAAACACTATTTGCAGATGACAATACTCTATATAGAAAACCCAAAGACTCCACCAAAAAACTAGAACAGATAAAGAATTCAGTTGCAAGATATTTAAAAAAAATCAATGTACAGAAATCCACTGCATTTCTATACACTAATAATGAAGCAACAAAAAAGAAACTTTAAGACAATCCCATTGACAACTGCACCAAAAAATACTTAAGAATAAGATTAACCAAAGAGGTTAAGACCTGTACTCTGAAAACTAAAAGACCAGGAGGAAAGAAATTGAAGAGGGCACGAACAAATAGGAAGATATCCCATGCTCATAGATTGAATAGTAAGATGTCCATAGTACCCAAAACAATCTACAGATTTAATGCAATCTCTATCAAAATACCAACAGCAGGGGCACCTGGGTGGCTCAGTGGGTTAAGCCTCTGCCTTCGGCTCAGGTCATGATCTCAGGGTCCTGGGATCAGGCCCCACATCGGGCTCTCTGCTCAGCGGGGAGCCGGCTTCACCCTCTCCCTCTGCTTTGCCTCTCTGCTTGTGATCTCTGTCAAATAAGTAAATGAAGTCTTAAAAAAAAAAAAATACCAACAGCATTTTTCACAGAACTAGAACAATTCTAAAATCTGTATTGAACCACATGAGATCCCAAGTAGTCCAAGCAATCTCGAAAAAAACTGGATGTATCACAATTCGTTTCCAAATTATAATGTAGTAAACAAAAAGTATGGTACTGGCACAAAAACAGACACATAGATCAATAAAACAGAATAGAAAACCCGTGATTATATGGTTACTTAATCTTTGACAAAGCAGGAATGGGAAAAAGATAGTCTTTTCAACACATGGTGCTGGGAAAACTGGACAGCTATATACAAGGGAATGAAACTGGAGGACTTTCACCATATGCAAAAATAAACTCAAAGTGTATTCAAGACCTAAATTTGAGATCTAAAACCATAAAAACCCTAGAGAGCACAGGTGGTGAGGTCTTGGACATCAGCCATACACTTCTCTAGATAGGTCTCCTGAGGCAAGGGAAACAAAAGCAAAAATAAACTGCTGGGACTTCATCAAAATAGAAAGCCACCACACAGTGAAGGAAATAGCCAATGAAACTAAATGACAACCTGCTGAATGGAAGAAGGTATTTGCAAATGACATATCCAGTAAAGGGTTAGTGTCCAAAATATGTAACGAACTTATACAACCCAACGCCAAAGAAATAATCTAATTGAAAAATGGACAGAAGACATGATCAGGCATTTCTCCTAAGACAATATACAGATGGCCAACGGACACATGACAAGATGCTCCACATCACTCATCAGGGAAATGCAAATCAAAACCATACTGAGATATCACATCATAGCTGTCAGAATGGCTAACACCACCACAAGAAACAAGTGTTGGTGAGGATGTGGAGAAAAAGGAACTCTCTCACTTTTAGTGGGAATATGAACAGTTGCAGTGACTGTGGAAGACAGTATGGAGGTTCCTCAAAAAGTCAAAAATAGAGCTAGCCTATAACCCAGTAATCACACTAGTGGGTATTTAGCCAAAGAATACAAAAATCACTAAATTTGAAGGAATGTATGTACCCCTATGTTTACAATAGGGTTATTTACAAGAGCTATTTTATGGAAAGATCCCAATTGTCCATTGATAGATGAATGAATAAAGAAAATGTGGTATGTGTATGTATGTGTGCATATACACACACGTACACAGAAAACAGAATATTGTTCAGCCATAAGAATGAAATCATGCCATTTGCATCATCTAGAGAGTATAATGCTAAGTAGTCCAGCCATAGAAAGGCAAATACCATATAATCTCACTCCTATGTGGAATTTAAGCACACACCCCCACACCCCCAAAAATACTCTTAATTACAGAGAACAAAGAGATGGTTACCAGAGGAGAGGTGGCCAGGAGGATGGGTGAAATAGGTGAAGGGAATTAAGAGTATACTTATGGTGAACTCTAATGTATAAAATTGTAAAATCACTGTTGTACACCTGAAATGTAACCCTATTAATATACTGAAACTAAGTTTTTTATAAAATGAAAGAAGCTGAAAAATCAAAAACCATCAGAAACATTCACAAATTTGCAGGCTACAAAAATACATAGAGGTCGTTGTGTTTCTATACACTAATAGTGAACTAGTAGAAAGACTAAGAAAATCCCATTTATAATTGATTTAGGAGTAAATTTAGTCAAGGAGGTGATAGACCTGTACTTTAATAACAGTAAGACATTTAAAAAAGACACAAATGGATATACTGTTTCTTCCATGGATTGGAAGAATACTGTTTCAATGTCCCTACTATCCAAAGCAATCTACAAGTTCAATGCAATGCCTTGCAAAATACCAGTGGTATTTTTCACAGACCTAGAATAGTCTTAAAATTTGTAGGGAACCAAAAAAGATACCAAATAAAGCAATCTTGGGAAAGTAGAAGGAGGTATGTTTCCAGATATCAAACCATATTACAAAGCTACAGAATCAAAGCAGTATGGTACTAGCACAAGAATATCTACATAGTGCAACAGAACAGACAGCCCAGAGATAAACTCCTACTCATCTAGTCAGTCTACAGCAAAGGAGGCAAGTATATACATGGTAGATGCTGATGAGGATGTGGAGAAAAGGGAACACTTGTGCACGGTTGGTGAGAATGTGCAGCCCGTCTGGAGACCAGTATGGAGATTCCTCAAAAAATTACAAATACTGTGTGATGTAGTCATTTCACTACTAGGTATTTACTCAAAATGAAAACACTAATTTGGAAAGATATATGCACCCCTATGTTTATAACAGCATTATTTGTAACAGCCAATGGAAGAAACTCAAGGGTCCATCGGTGGATGAATGGATAAAGATATGGTATATACTATGGACTAGAACTCAAACGTAAAAAGTTGAGATCTTGCCATTTACAACATGGATGGACCTAGAGTATATTATGCTAAGTGAAGTAAGTCGGAGAAATACCGTATGATTTCACTTCTATGTGGAATCCAGAAAACAAATGAACAGCAACAACAAAACAGATTCTTAAACACAAAGGACAAAGGTGTTTGCTACAAAGGTAGATGGAGGATCAAGAGTTACAGACTTCCTGTCACACGTCAGAGATGACAAGTACAGCTGTAGGAGTGCGGACACTAGTTCTATCTTTGGTCTTCCATCTTGTTTGCCTCCAGACGATGACCCACCTCAGGGCTCCATGTTGCATGCCCCGTGGAGGATAAGGTGTGTCCTGACTGGAATGCGCAGTCTGGATCTGACCATCCCTGAAGTAATGCACAGAAGGCCCCACTGCACAGAACTAGTACAGATCCTCTGGCCCACAGATGGCGCCACTTGAGACAACTACCCTGAGACCTGACCACCATGCCCCTCGTGCTAGACGAGCTGGGGATTCAGGTCTGGACCTGGCAGCGAATAGCTGCATAGCTCAGGGATCATTGGTCTGCCTCATCTCACCCCAACTCTCCATCAGTAAGTTATCCTGAGTAAAGCCACGTGAACAGTGTGGAATGCTTGCTTCCTTTCTTGGTCTTGGAGTGCCTTCTCAGACTGGAGGATGAAAACAATACTGCAATAATGGTATATGATAACCGAGCAACCACACTCATGGTAGAGAGCATTAAGTCATGTACATAATTGTCAAATCGCTATGTTGTACCCCTGAAACTCTAGGTCAACTGAACTTACATTAAACTATTTTTTAAAGACTTAGAGAAAGACGAGTATGCAAGTGGGGGGAACGGCAGAGGGAGAGGGAGCAGCAGACTCCCTGCTGAGCAGGGAGCCCCATCCAGGACTCGATCCCAGGACCCTGGGATCACGACCTGAGCCAAAGGCAGACACTTAGCCAACTGAGACACCCAGATGTCCCTCATTAACAATATTTAAGACAGGGATGCCTGGGTGGCTCAGTTGGTTAAGCAGCTGCCTTCAGCTCAGGTCATGTTCCCAGAGTCCTGGGATCGAGTCCCACATTGGGCTCCTTGCTCGGCAAGGAGCCTGCTTCTCCCTCTGCCTGTCACTCTGCCTGCTTGTGCACGTGCTCTCTGACAAATCTTTAAAAAATTTAAGACAATAAAATGGACCTCAGGCAAACCAAGAGATACAACAAAATCTGTTGCCATAGGACTACCATGAGGTGGTCAATAAAGCCAAGTACTGAAATCTGTTTTACTTTTAGGTCATTTAGACAACAATTTATACCAGAATATTCTAATGAATAGTCAATTTAGTTATAAATATACTTACCTTTACTACTACTTCTGGAAATAATCTAGAAAGAAAAAGTAAAGCTTATTTTATAAACCATTATCAACTATAACATTAATTCATTAGAGCTGATATTTCTCTAACAGGCAGGAGTTGACTTTCATTAGTAGAATATAGAAATCCTATCTGACTTTCAATCACTACCTAGATGTCTATCAACAGATGAATGGATAAAGATGTGGTATATATACACAACGGAATACTATGCAGCCATCAAAAGAAATGAAGTCTTGCGGTTTGCAAGAACGTGGATGGAACTAGAGGGTATTATGCTAAGTGAAATAAGTCAATCAGAGAAAGGCAATTATCATATGATCTCTCTGATATGAGGAATTTGAGGGGCAGGGCATGGGGTTATGGGGGGTAGGGAGGGAAAAAAATGAAAGATGATGCAACCAAGGAGTGAGACAAACCATAAGAGACTCAATCTCAGGAAACAGAGTTGCTGGGGGCTGGGGGGGTAGGGATAGGGTGGCTGAGTTATGGACGTTGGGGAGGGTCTGTGCTATGGTGAGTGCTGTGAAAGGTGTAAGCCTGATGATTCACAGACCTGTACGCCTGGGGCAAATAATACATCATAGGTTAAAAAATCAGCTTATCTCCCCTTAAACAGGTGAATATATGAAAATAAGTCACTTCCTTTTTCTATAGCATTGGTTATATAGGATTTCTATTTCATATATTTTAACGAAATATGAGTATTGGTAAAACCCACATCTTAGAAGAGACAAGTTTTATAAATAACTTGAGGATTCCTGTGTACAACCAATGGCATCTGTCCCGTAAGGCATCCACCCCCTTCCTTACCAAGGCTGTGTCGAAGAAGTCTTCTGTAACATCAGTCAGGGATGTGTCTGATGCTGCATCTGCCATGGTCAGAAATTTGGTTGTTTTTTCAAACCAGGAAACCATGTACACAAGAGAAAAGACACTGTTGGAACATTCTATAACTACTCTCAATAAAGTTCCATAAGTCTTTTATTAGAACAAAATAGTTTTAAAGACTGGTTTCTATAACATTGTAATTAGACCTCTAAGGCCTCCACCTAGAACTCTTGAGAATCAAGTCCTACTGCTACAGAGTTGTACTAGTAAGTTCGCAGACACCAGCAAGAGTTGGCCAAGATTGATGCCAGAAAGTCCTCTCTAGGGGCTAGTGATTAAATATTAAGAGATAAATAGCCTCCCCAACACGGCAGCAATTCTTGTCATCTGGGAGGCTGGAGAACTATTCAAAGAAGGTGCAGAGTTTGGAAAGTGCTCCAGAAATGCACTCGTACAGTGCATAAGCCTCAAGCCTATTTTTTTGTCAAAAGCTTACATCTAATTAGAGATTTGTTTTCCTGTAGGAACGTATATCCACGTTAAGTTGCTAGGATTGGTAGGATTTAAAAACTCAAACCCTCCTAGGATATTTATTCAAAAAAGAGAAGGCCATCTTTAGACCGTTTTTGCTTATGAAAAAAAAAATCCTGCATGTGTAGCTTGAAGTTGTTGAATGTGTAGGAAGAGGAGTTTGTAATGAAAAACGCTTACAGGAGTGAGCCTTGGAAACTTGCTCCACTTTGGAGCCAAGAACCCAGAGCACCCCAGCTGGAGACCATGGACCAACCAATCCATTTGCAACCTTGACTGCACAGGAGGAAAATCCGGAGAGCTTTGAAACACCCTGATGCCTGGAACCCATCACAGACCCAATATGTCGCCCTCTGGTGGTGGGACCCAGAGAGTGCTTGTTAAAGCTTTCCAGGGCATTCTAATGCACAGCGAGGGCGGAGGGCCACTACTAAGTTCCAAATGATGTTTCTTTGATCTCAAATCAGGCAAAGATTTGTACTAGACTGAACCATTCACCTTCTGAGGCAAACTTTTCTCCAGCAGCCTAAGGCAAGAAAATCCTTCTGTGCAACGGAACTCACCGCTGAGGGGTTATTTCCCCCTTCCTATAGTCATACTCTGAATTTTACTCTTGAGTACATTTTGTCACAATTCCCTTTACCACCCGAAATCCTATCCCCCCTAATTACGTTAGAGCATAGATTCAGATTTCAAATATCCCTACTACCCAGAGCAATCTACAAATTCAATGCGATTCCTAGCAAAATACCAATGGTAGTTTTTCACAGAACTAGAATAATCTTCAAATTTGTAAGGAACCAAAAAGATACCAAGTAACAAAGCAATCTTGGGAATACCAAAATATGTTGAGCATAGATTCAGAGAAGTGAGGGCAACGGCACATTATTTGATCAAGACGTGGGATTACAAAGTCACCCTCTGGACCTACTTGTGTGCCATGATTATACATGACCCCACAGTTGTGTGACCAGAAGCCAGATAATTATTTGCGGATGCACTAGGTACTACTCATATATAGGATAGAAGACAAGTTGCTTAATCTTCCAGGATCTTAGGGTACAGACTAGACATGTTCTTTTCCATAGGGAATTCTTACTCTGGGGAGAATAATTTCCTAGTACCTTTTGTGTTGACCTGCAAAAACATTTGACTTTAGAAGTCTACCGTCTAGTACCCCATCCACTTTGAGATTATCTTTCTTGACCAGATCCTACATGAAACAACAAGCTTCAGAATGTGCTTAAGTTCTGGTTCTCAAGTTTCCATCACCAACCGGAATTCCAACAGAATATGGAAGTTTCCATTTGATTTCAAAACTCCAGGGGAAATTTGATTGGACCCTTTAAATCTCGGAGGGTCAAAGTCTAAGAGGAAAATTCACGTTGGGGCTGATCCCAACAACTCTCCCCCAGCCCCCAAACAAAACAACGATTAGCTGAAGGTTCCAAGTCACCCCTGGGACATCCTGTTCCATTTCCTTTGAAATGGTTTTACCTCCTCTTCCCGATTTCCTGTCATCTGCATAAGTATGTGAGGGAGTTAGGCGGCACTACATGCAAAATGAAATATATAGTTTGCCTAAGCAAAATCCTTCGCTTTACCCTCGACCTTGGGGGGGGGCGGGGTGTGGGAAGGAGTCAGGGCACAGAGATCTCCCTGAGCCAACCTGTTTTTTTTGGGGTTTTTTGTTGCTGTTGTTGTTTTTTTACAGATAAATTTAGTTATATATGGTAATATACAACATGTAATCACATATCAAGATATAGAACACTTCCACTCCATAAACTTTCCCAAGGCCACTCTCTAGTCACTATCACCACTAGTAGTAGCCACCGTTTTGACTTCTAGAAGCACAGGTTAGTTTATATGAGTAAATCATGTTCTATATATTTATCTATGACTACCTTTTATTTTTTAACTTTTTATTGTGTTAGGTCACCATAAAATACATTAGTTTTTGATGCAGTGATCCAAGATTGTTTATGCACCACACCCAGTGCTCCATGCCATTCGTGCCCTCAGTACCCACCACCAGGCTCACCCCACCCCCTCCCCCTCCCCCTCTAAAAGCCTCAGTTTGTTCTGGAGTCCAGCCTCTCACAGTTCGGCTCTCCCTCCAGTTCCCCGCAGTTCACTTTTCCTTTCCTTCCCCTAATGCCCTCCGTGTTATTCATGTTCCACAAGTGAAACCATGTAACTGGACTTTCTGGGCTTGACTTATTTCAAAAATATGGAATGCTTCACGAATTTGCGTGTCATTCTTACACAGGGGCCATGCTAATCTTCTCCATCGTTTCGATTTTAGTATATGTGCTGCCAAAGCGAGCACCCCAACATGGTCTTACTAAACTTCAGGTACTAGAGTCCAGGGGAAGGGACAAAAAAAAATAAATAAATAAGGTTTTGGAACCAGCCAGATCACTCTCCTGCCCCTCTATCTTCCTGCATCTCCTCACCAACACGTCAAACACCTAAAAGGGCTGCAAAATCTTCTCATGGAAAGAGGGGGTATAACAAGAGATTTCACAAACTGCTTTGCTTCCAGATGCCATTGCCCAAGCATTCATGATATTACCCTCTGGTTAATCCCTAAGAAACAGGATACGATGTCACAACTGCCTGAATTAGGATAAACAAAAAATGTTTTTGCTGTTTTTTTGATTCAACTGGAGTTTTGCAGTTGGAAAGATAGGCTGTGTGGCAAGGGAAAGTCTTTGATCATTTATCCAGATTCAATCTTGTTACTAATGTCTATTAAAATAGTTTGAGGGCGCCTGGGTGGCTCAGTGGGTTAAAGCCTCTGCTTTCGGCCCAGGTCATGATCTCAGGGTCCTGGGGTCGAGGCCCACATCGGGCTCTCTGCTCAGCAGGGAGCCTGCTTCCCCCTCTCTCTCTGCCTGCCTCTCTGCCTCCTTGTGATCTCTCTCCCGCTGTGAAATAAATAAAATCTTTAAAACAAAAAAAATAAATAAATAAAATAAAATAGTTTGAGCCTTTGAGTGGGGGAGCATGTCATAGTTAGTTACTCCCTACTCCTCCTATATTCAAGTTCACTAAAATTAAAACCTGTGATTACAACATTGGCTTTTCAAGGGGAGAAGAGGGTAGGTCTGACTCATTCCTGCAAACCCCCAAAGCACTCAGCACGTCAGTCGAGAAACCTATACTGAACCTCATGTGTACTGATTTAGGCAGTAGGCATCGTTACCAATTTTTCAAATTCGATTGCCAAGGAACAGAAACTACCAAACTAGATAACTGGTTTCATCCCAGTTCTTAAAATGACCCAAAGCCATACAGAATTAAAAGACACTTATCTTTGGGATCAGTCCCTGCTGAATTAGCAAAGGCTCATCTTCTTTGAGGCCATCAAGGAAGAATCGCTGAATACATTTCAGCAACAGCGAAACGTGCTGAAATTCATTTTTCTCCAGTTCCTGGGTATTAGACCACACTAAGTTAAAGCCTTACAATGAAAGTTATTAAGGGAGTTGATCCTAGAAGTTCTCATCCCAAGGAAATTTTTTTTCCTTTAAATTTTAAGTAATCTCTATACCCGACATGGGGCTTGAACTCATCATGACCCCTTGCTTTTCTACCTCAGCCAGCCAGGTGCCCTTCATCACAAGGCGCTTTCTCTATTTTCTATCTGAGATGGATGTTAAATAAACTTGTTGTGGCGATCATTTCACAATACACGTAAGTCAAAGCACTGTACCATATAAACCTTGAAGTTACAGGTGGTGTGTCAATTATACCTCAATAAAACCGGGGGTGGGGGGGAAGCCTTCAAAATAAATCACCCATTGGTATTCTCCCCACACACACACAAAAAAAAGACAACTTTACTTGCCTTATTTATTGATCTGTCAAGATGATAGAATACAAGATGATTGTATTTTTGAGGAACGTGGCTTTCTCTCTGTTGAAAATATTCTTTTATTTTCTGAAATCCTTTATCATGGAATGCATCAATAATGAGTGTTTGAAGCTGGAAAGTTGAATAGTTGGTAGATTATTTCCCCCTCAAGAACATTTCATAGTAATATTTCTATCATCAATAATTCAGTGTGGAATTAATAGAGGATAAATATAGTTCTATCTTGAACACTAAATCATTTAGCTAATGACTGCAAACTGTCTTAAGCCAACAAGCCCAAGATGTCGTTTGTGGACCATCAGCAACACAGGCATCACCTGGGGACTGATTAGGAATCAAACACTGGGTGGGGGGGGAGGTGGGAGAGCATAGACAACTTGCGTGCTAAATCAGAGAGCCACGGATTTAGGGAGAACTACACTTGAACTCGAGATTATCTGTGGGAGAGGAGACTTTATCCTCAGTAAAGTTAGAAATTCACAACACTAGAAAATGCAAATTATAAGTGACATAGATGATCAGAAAAGAAAGTGAATTCCAGAGTCACAGATAGTTGACTATGCAAATTGTCATAACGAGTGAAATTTTTTCCACCCGAGTATCAGCCAAGACCTACTTCTAAATACATACATTTGAACAGACACGTAAGTATCTACTACAAAGATTTTTTTCACTTTTAAAAATTCAGTTCATTCCTACAGGCTAAATTACCAGTATACAGTATTTTAGTAAGGAGGTATTTTACTATATACAGCTCCAAATTCCACATATTCTTAGTACTGATTTCAATGGAAAGATAACATTTGAAATTAAACATGTGAACAGAGTATTTTTAACTTAGCACATTTTTAAGTGAAACTTTTGTGCCAAGGGTGTTCCACAGATGTTCTCATATAATCCTTCCCTCCACCCTGAAGGACAGATTCTCTGTCTGGGGAGAACAGCAAGGCTGGGAAAGGTTAAGGATTTGAAGATCTTCCTCACTGAGATTTACACTCAGACTCTCTCAGCAGCCCAGGCCTCTGTCTGCTTAAAACTCCACTTGGCTTCCCTGCACTCAGAATAATTCCAAACCCTTTGCCTTGGTCTTCAGGACCGCATGATTTGATCTGCAAACTTCTTCTGCCCGACTTCCCTACTAGTAAGTCAAACAAAACCAAAAAAACCCAGCAAAGTTAAATTAAAATTTTTAAAGAGTCAAATTCTGCCTTGCCTCAGGGCCTTTGCACTGACTGTTCTGTCTAGAGAGCTTCTTCCCCCACCCCCCCACTTTCTACCTGGCTGGTTCCTCATCACCCTCTGATCCCAGCTTCAGTATCACCTTTTTAGGTTGCTCTTCTAGGACCATCTCAAGTAAGGCAAGTGCCTCTCTCTGCTCTCAATTCTCTATGATGAGCGCCTCTTCCTTTCCTTCCTACGCCTTCCCTTTGGTGGGTAACCCGTTTCTTTGGCTCTCCACCAGGCTGTAAGCTCCACGTGGGCAGGAATTGTATCAGTTTTGTTCAACATAGTCTACCTAGAGTAGTACCTGGCCCAAGACAGTTTAGACTAAGATATGGGTAGGATAGTTGAAGGTATGGTGATAAACTGAATGTGGGAGATCAGGGAAGGAGCAAAGATTTCTCTGCCTCTGGCTTGAGCAACTGAGAAACTATTGTGCTGATAGCCCAGCAAACACAGAATTGGGAAGAGGGCACGCACACACCCTCTCCCTCCCTCCCCACCCCGCAAAAAAAGAAGCTTGAGCTTTACATAGAAAGCATCTGGGGCAAGTCCACTTCCAGTGTCTTCATTAACAGACTGCAAAGGATCTTCCTCTTCCTGTTTAAAAAAAAAGTTTTAAAAAATGTCTCAAAGAAATGAATCCCAAGTTTTAAAAATTAAAGAAATGAAGCTTCATATTGTCATCCCAAACAAAAACTTTGTTTTGACCGATTGTAGGTCTAAGTAACACACTACTTAGAAATAGTTTAACTTTCTTCAGTGCTAGGACAACAGACTAGCACAAGAAACAAAGCAAACATCGTCGTAATCACCAATCACACAAAATAGACAAACTCTAGAGTGACGACTATAAAATAGAAGGCTTTGGATTAAACGAACCATTTTTAGAATGAGAGCTTGTAAAGGGAAGTTTTGGAAAGTGTTTCAAGCTCAGTCTCATGACTGAGCTTTAGGTTTCTGACTTCAGTGAATTTTAAACACTCCTCTGGGAATTTTTGCAAATTCAAAGATCAAATATTAACAACCACCGCAAGAGAATTCACAAGACATTAGTAGTGGATTGTTACACCTTTTTTCTCAGAGTAATCCCTGGGTCTGCCACTTGGTTTTCACAACACATTATGCTACATTAAATAACAGCATCTCATCTGCTCATGTCATCCCAACAATTATTTAAAAGTACAATACACAAAAAAAGACTTCAAATATCTTCTAAAGGTTTTTTTTTAATTTAGCTTGTGCTCACAGTCCTATATGTACTTGAAAACATCCTTGAATGTCAGCATATGCTACAGTATTATTAACAAATATGAAAAGTTGGGTGAATTCAAAGACCCCAACCCAGACTACTTTTTTCACCAGCCGTGATTCTGGTTAAACGAATGTTGAGAAGTGGGAGCACTGGCGGTACCAATCCAACCCCCAAACCCTGGGCCACAGGCGTTTTAAGGACCTTTATCTACAGGGCAGCTAGCCCAAGCCCCTGCTAGGTCCCTACACTTGGGACCCTATGTCTGGGGCTCAGGTGGGTTAACGTCACTGCACGGTCTACGCAGCAACAGGGGCTGGGAAAACACCCGGAGCAAACTGAGAAAAACGATTTCATGGCCTTCTAACCGTTAATCCTCCAGTTTCCTCTTCTATGAGCAAGGGATCAGAGGTTTCTATCCTGCCTGGCCGCCTCGCTGAAAGCTGCAGATAAACTCCAAGCAAACCTAAGGAGGTGGGAGGGCTCAAGGGCCGGCACCCCCCGCAGACCCCCGCTCTTCCCCGGCATCGGGGCACAGTAGCGGGTGTTGGGGGAACACGCCAGCCTCTGCACCCAGAGCCCGACCGACCGCGCTCACTTGAGCCCCCCCACCCTTGAACCGCGGCGAGAGGGCCCAGACTAACCCCCGGGCCGGGCCCTCCCAGGCTCACTCACCGCCCGCATCCCGAGGCTGCCGGCCCGCAGCGCGCCTCCCAAATGCGCCGCGTTCAGCCTCCTGCGGTTCCGCAGCGGGAAACCCGGGCGAGCTGCGCTGCACCGCAGCGAGGGCCCCGGCAACCCCGCAGCTTTTGAACTCGGCGTCCTCGCCGGAACGCCAGCCAATTAACCCGCACCTGAAATTTACTAAACCCCTAATTGACATGCAAGATGCAAGTAATTAGCAATCGAGGTCAGGCCACCTGGGCGCACGCACGCACGCCTTAAAGCGAGTTCTCAGAGGACGTGAACAACGTCACGTAAACATTCTTTATTTGCGGAATTCTAATCTGATAGATGTTCCTTTGTGGAAGCCGGCAGTTTTCTCTCCACCTTTAACAGCTGGTTGAGCTGTCTTTGGTCTGTTGATATTGATATAGACTAAAACTGGAGTTTCCCTGATAGGAAGCAGATTTGCCCCTAAAATTGTGAGAATATTCCTTAATTCACGAAGAGGTTTTTGTTTTGTTCTGTTTTGTTTTGTTTTCCAATAACATGGTGTACTCAGTCAAAAACAAAACCAAACAAAACGGGGGAAAAAAGCAAACAAATAATTTCATCCACCCTGCTTGTTTTCTACCTAATTCCTTTAATCCAACTAGAGTGTGCACTGATGGCCAGGTTTCCACGGATAAGTAGCCTGTTCATGTGAACACAGTGGCAAAAATAAATTGGACTGGGGTTTTCTTAAAAACAAAACTACCCCTAAGATCTAAACTTTCCTTATGTAAAAATCAATTTGTGTTATGATTACAAACTATGGGTATTTCATGTCAAGACATTTACAGAAGATACCTGTTTACATCAAATTAAGACCTAATAGAACAAGAATCTCTGCTTGTCAGCCCAGGTCAGTGCCTACACCTGCCTTCCGTTCAAAATGATTCTTATTTCAAAGATCATGATGTCTGTTTCCTGGCCAATATGATGTAAATATACTTACATTAAGTTCCCGATTTTCACCTAAACCTAGCAAATGCAAAGCCTTCTTCCTTCGCTTTTTAATTAATGGGCTTTTACTATATCAAAATAGTAATGAAAGAAGAGCCAGCTATGAATATAAAGTTGTTCTGAATCAGTGAAAATACTAGTGCAGGGAAAAAATGGAAGGATAGTAACAAACAATAATCAAAATACAGTTTAAGTGCATTTGAGTTTACAGAATAAAATAATACAATGAGAATACAATAAAAATATAATAAAATTACAGTTTGCTTAATAATAGGCAAAACCTTTATAATCAGTTATTTACAGAATATTGGGGGAAAACATATCCTTCCAAACCACAGGGTTGCTAACGCATTCAAATTTTCTGGAGAGATGTAAGACAACACAACAGACAACGCAACTACTTTTTATTTTTATTTTCAAATTTTCACTTCAATTAGCTTTTTAATTTTTTTTAAGTAGGCTCCACACCCAGCGTGTGGCTTGAACTCATGACCCTGAGATCAAGACCTGAGCTGAGATTGAATCAGATGATCAACCAACTGAGCTATGCAGGCACCCCTTGATTAGCTTCTTTTACTAACACGTTTTACTGAGACATAATTTTAGAGCATAATTTTGGAGTTAAGATTTTAATCTTCTGAAACTAATAAAGGCAGAGACTCTATGACATTTCTTTGGAAATCCAATTTAGAAAGAATCCATTTAGAAAAAATATGTATAACTAATTGATATGGGTTTAACGTTAAAAATTGTATGTATTTATATTTTTGAAGGTAAAGACTCCCTAGGAACATTTCAAAATCGTAGAGACAAGAAAGATTCTAATAATCTTTACCATAAGACCTGAAATCAACGCTTATGCAGTCTCAGAGGTGATTTTAAATTATTTTTGAAGTTATGTTAAAACATTTTAAAGTATGCATTATCTTAACCTATCACAATTAACGAAATACGTATTTGTCAAAGAAAGATGTGAATAGTGTTAACGTTTGGAAGACAAACACCATAAAAAGCAATCGAAGGACAGGAGTCGCCAAACCTTGGCAGTCGGTTAATATGATGAAAATCGGCTGACAAAACTCCTGTAGGAAGAGGGGACACTCTTCGTTTCCCCTCCGACCCTCGTGGCGACTACTGGAGAGTGATTTTAATCGGAAACCCGATCTACAGGATCTTTCAAAAAAAGAGAACTTGGGGGAGGAGAGGCTGGGGATGACCAAGTCACTTTTTTCCGCGCGGACTTTTCGCTCTTGGTCGGGAGGAGCATCCGGCTTGAAACTAGAGAAAGAAGAAAATTCGCGAAACTGCCCAAATCTGGCATTTTCCGTCACCGGAGTTCTCCGCTGCCCGTGGCTGGTAGCTCCGAAAAGCATCTCGCTATTGGATTGACTTTCCTAACAAACCTGACCATGCCCTTGACCCGGAGGTGAGAGGACCGCGAGCGCGGACAATTATTTAGCGCAGGTTGTGGGTTTAAGGGGCGCTGGCTTTTTCCGCCGTTGGCCAAAGGAAGAGACGGGTCCGGCAAGAGGCCAGGGCGCGCTCCGGCCAGGCCCAGGCTGCAGCAGTCCGCGCGCCCGGAGCGTGCTGGGCGATGCCCGGGTCCGGCGCGCGCCGGGCTTCGGGGTTCGGAGCGAGACAGGTCCAAGCACCCCCTCTAACAGTGATTGGCCTTCACGAGCGGCACTTCTCTGGATACCGCTGGGAACCGAAGCGTGCCGCCTGCAGAACAAAGGCAGGTGAAAAAATTCCGGGGAAACACTTCCCTTGCCGCTCAGGGTGGCTCCAAAGAGATTTAAGTCACGTCAAACGATTTCTTTGATTGGAGCCTCCAGGTACCGGAATCACCCTTGTGAGGCGGGCCCAGAGGATCCATAGCGTCCTGCGTCCCCTCGCGTGGCTCCTCCAGGCTCCAGAAAACCCCGCAGATGGAATGGGGGGATTCCTAGGACAACACCCCAACAAAGACGATCTTTGAGACGTTGTTTCTGGTGATGGCTGCTGAGAACTCCCTGCGTCCCAATCCCCAGTTTAAGCAGATAAGGAAAATGATGCCCAGAGGGAACTGAGACGAGAGACAGAGAGACAGAGAGACAGAGACAGAGAGAGAGGGCGCTAAGGGTCCTGCTTATGAGTGCTGGACCCGAAAAGCCCACCGCACCCCACCCCCTCCCGGTCCGGATACCCTTAGTTCATCTCCCCCGTCCTTCTCCAGGTTCACTTTCAGGGACTCTTCTTGTCTCACTGCCACTTCCTTGCGCAGCCCCTCCGGAGAATAGGTACACCTAGGCCCGCGAGCTCACGGGGACCTTTGGCATTGCTTCGGACGCCGCTCCACCCCTCCCCAGGAGAGAAGGACAGACTCCCGGACACTCACAACAGCTATGACAAAGCCGGAGAGCAGAAGTCCACAGGCAGCTGGTGCGGGCGCGGACGTGGGCGCGCGACGGCGAGGGTCTTACAGTGCCCAGGAATTGCATCGGTTCTCAGGGGGCTCTGCTGTAAAGCCTCTGTCTCAAAAACCTTCCTTCGAAACGCAATCCGAAACCCCAGAGGCGAGGCGAGGTTAGGGGGGACAAAAGAAAAAAAAAAATTCAACTTACATGAGACATTCCAACTCCCCACCCCTACTCTCGCCCCCTGACATCTTGGCTTCAGTTTCCCGAAGGAAGACTCGGGTCAACCTCCGCCTCGGTCCCTAGGTCTGTCCGGCGGGGGTGCCCCGCCTCGCGGGTGCCTGGAGGGTGGGAGCAGGCGAGGAGCGAGGGAAGGCGGAGCGTGGGGAGGTGTGTCATTATAAGCGTGCGGGCAGAGGTCGGGAGCCGACGCTGCGGTTTTCAGCACCGGGGCTGAGAACAGAGCTCTTAACCCTCGTCCGCCACTTCTGGATTTCTAAATAAATTCTCTGTCTCTCTGTGTGTCCCTGTCTCTCCATCTCCATCCAAGTCATTTCGAAAGAGGGAAAACATCCCCTTGGCCATCTAGGTTTTTTCTTCTATCTTTCAGGATCGTTGGCGGAGAGCGCAGGCAAGGTGGGGGCAGATGCTGGCGGAAGTGGGGCAGAAGGCGGACTGCGGGTGCTCTTACGGGATGAAGCTCAGTTGGGACATCAACGACCCGCAGATGCCTCAGGTGCGTGGAACCGGGTGTGCGCGCGCACGTGGCTCTGTCCATCCCAAAAAAGGCTGGTGGCATTCAAGTTCTTGCAGAAACTGAGGCGAGAGCTCCTTCCCCCACCGCCACCTCCCTGAGAGTCCTCAGCTGTTAGGGGGCGCTGCAAACAGCAGAGGCAGGTTTAGTGGTGTGTCTTCTCCTTGCCCTTGTCTGAAACACACCAATAGTCTGGAGAACTGTCGATTAGGCTTCAAGTTCTCAGTCACCTGGCGAGAGGAGGACATCTGTCCCTTGCTTTCCTTTACCCAAGGTAGAAACCAGGTGATTCTCTCATCCACTCCTTGAAATCTATGAGAAGGGTTCAGCAAATGTAGTTACCATTGCTTCTTATGCAGCAAAACTGTAAGACAACTATAAATCACTAAACTTAAAACTTAAACAAGTAGCATGACTTGGGTGACTTATGCAGACACCCATGTCTGCTTGAATGGTCACGCAAACCAGACCGCAGGCTACAAGAGAGCCTCTGGAATCTGGGTTTTGGACCTAACTTCCAATCTTACTTCTCTAATGACAAGGAGATCACATCCTTTTAGGGTGATTTTGTTTTGTTTTGTTTTGTTTTGTTTTAACAGAACAAAGTAGTTTAGAGCCAAGTCCAGGGAATGAGCTGGACAGTTATGCTTGGTCATACTGGTTTGGGGCAGAAACTGAGGAGTGACTTTGAGGTCATGGGTGTAGGTATAAGGCAAGAGGAGTGTCTTCCCGCATATTTGCAAAGGTGGGCTTCCAGCAATGTTGTGGAACATGGAAAGAGACACCACGTGCCATATAGATTATTCAGACAATAGCAATTCATTAGCAAGGCCATGGAGCCTCTCAAAGAGATCAGCACTTTTTTTGGGGGGGGGATGTACATATGTTTAGTAATTTGTTCTATTTGTTTGTTTTAAAGTCTGCTACTTTAGTCACTGTGTACCATTTGTGGGAAAGTAGACCATAGCACAGCAAGGACACCTCATTCGCACTGACTTCCGCCCAGAAAATCTTCATAAGAATATAATCTAATCTTGCATTTTAGAAAAAGGCCACTTCCAAATAATGGAAAGACGGCTCCTCTTTCCTGCGTTTTCTAGACTTCCCGAGCAGATGTGAATCATTCTTCCTTTGTGAGCCTGGTTCGTAAGCAGGGACTGAGTGTAATATCTCAAAGGGCAGGTGCTCTGGGAAATAGAAGTGGAGAAACAGGATCCCAGCTTTGCCCCGGCTGACTGCAGGAGAAATAGCTAGACTGGTTGTATGACCTTGAGATAGTTCCCGAATTTGCCTTAGTAGCAGGCTAAGATGACCTGTCATCAAGTGATGGAACTAGATAACAATCCTAAACTGTCAGCCAGATTTTCTGTCACGTTCAGTGTGTGCCTTTTTGTCTGCATGTGCGCCTGTGCCGACACTTTAGAACAAAAGCAGCCCAATCCTTGACTCCTCCGTTTTTGTTTTGACTTAAAAATATGGTCCCGGTGGCTTCATTTTCAGTGTCGCTGCCTTAGTAGCTGGTATGAGACATGGGGGCGGGGGTGATTCTCTACCCTTACAGGGGGAGAGTAATGGAATATTCTCTTCTGGAAAATTGTCTATTTTACTGAGATCCTTAGATTGAAATGCTCACTTTAAAAACAATTAGCATTTAGTATACCCTTAGAGTTAATAGTACGTCATTAAGTATTTCATTTGTGACTTACCTTAAGTCAGTTTATTAATTTATAGCAATTACCATAGTTCTGAGAGAAGGTGAATGATGCCTCTTAGTAATAGTAATGATTTCAGCAATACCCCTGTAGTCTGGGAAACAAAATTACCCATTTACCTATTTTTGTTAGAATGTATAATATTAATGATGTATCCAAGTCTGAATTGTCCAACTGAGAATAGTTTTGCTTTGTCAATGTTAGATCGAATGTCCTTGGGGTAGTGGGAGGGAGAGAGGGGGCAAATCACTTATGACTGTGATAATATTCTTCTGAGCCTCTATCATATCAGGAAAGCCAGCGAAACCTGGCTGCCACAGACCTGTTTAAATGCCACTCTAGAAGTTTCTCTCTCTAACTTCCACTTCCTGATCTATGAAATAAGAGTATGGGTGCCCATCATAGAAAGTTGTCATGAGGATCATAGGTACTCCATAATGTGGCTTTGAGGGCCATATTGTCTCCGTGCCAAAAGCCCAATTCTGTCATAGACGGAAAACAGCCCTGGCCAATATGTACACAGATGTGCATGCCCATGTCCCAATACAACTGTATTAATGGGTCTTGAAATTTGAATTTTAGGTAATTTCCATGTGTCATGAAATCTAATTCTTTGGATTTTCCCCCAACCATTAAAATATATATAAGTCATTCTTAGCTTATGGACTGTACTAAGACAAGTGACTAAGTACTAAGTACTAAGACAAGGCTGGATTGGGCCCTGGATTCCTAGTGTGCCGACCCCTGCCCTAGAGAGTACTGGCTAAATATTAAGTGCTTAGTAAAGGGCAATTTTATATTAAACTTCTATGCAAGAGAGACATTGCAGTATAGATAATGCATATCATCGGCAAGGCCACCAATGATGGATATTGAAGCGGTGCTCAGTTTTTTAGATGTAACTTATTATTTCAGCCACGTGGCTCTTTGTGGAAAAGAGCGAAAATCCACATTGCTCTCAGGCGAGGTCCAGGGCTTGGCAGATTGCACCCATGCTTGGGCTGACCTTGATGGCGAGGTCCTTCATCACGGTGCCCCTATAACCTAGGAGAGCTAAGTTGGGAGGAGCAAGGGAAGCTGCGTTTACCTCTGTAATGTTGCTCTGGGTATCACTGCTGATGTAACTGACAGCTTTGTGGTAGAGGCAGGAGCTTTAGAAGAAAAAGCACTGGATCAAAAGACCGAATTGCATTTCAGTGATAGAGCATTGCAATCACTTTTTAGTCTGGCTCTTTGATGTTTAATTTGAAAATGTTTTCACTTCCAATTTAACATTTAAACATACCCAGAAATGGTCTACCATGGTGGTAAGGAGAACGGGCCCTGGAGGTAGGGCTCAAATCCTAGAGCCAGGTCTTACTACTAGCTGTGTGACCTTGGGCAAGTCAATTAACCTCTCTGACCTCCCTGTTCTATTGAATTAACTACAGATTATAACAGTGCCTACTGTCTGTGTGAGTTATAAAGGCTAGATGAGCTAGTACACGGACAGCACTTAGAAGATGACGACATCATAAACATCAATGAATAGCCACTGGTCAGAGCAGCACACACAGGAGGGGTGACATTTTGCTACGGCACAGTTTGTGGATTTTAGGACACTTCTGGAATGAAAAAGAACCAGTTTTTATTCTCACGTGTTTGGAGAAAATGAAAAGCACGAGGTGTCCGCCTTGGGCTTCATCCGCTCGCCCCGTCCTTCCCTGTCGCTGTCGCGTGCCCTTCCAGGAGCCGGCCCACTTCGACCACTTCTGCGAGTGGCCCGACGGCTACGTGCGCTTCATCTACCGCAGCGACGAGAAGAAGGCCCAGCGCCACCTGAGCGGCTGGGCCATGCGCAACACCAACAACCACAATGGCCACATCCTCAAGAAGTCGTGCCTGGGCGTGGTGGTGTGCGCGGGGGCCTGCGCCCTGCCCGACGGCTCCCGGCTGCAGCTGCGGCCCGCCATCTGCGACAAGGCGCGCCTGAAGCAGCAGAGTGAGGGCCAGGCCGGGACGGTGGGGTGGCCGTGCGGCCCCAGCTCCCTGTTCCCGAGGGGGGCTCCCTTTCTTCCTTCAAAAGCACCTGGGGCAGGGGGGCGCCTGGGTGGCTCAGTGGGTTAAAGCCTCTGCCTTGGCTCAGGTCATGATCTCAGGGTCCTGGGATCGAGCCCCTCATCGGGCTCCCTGCTCAGCGGGGAGCCTGCTTCCCCCTCTCTCTCTGCCTACTTGTCTGCCTACTTGTGATCTCTCTCTCTCTCTCTCTCTCTCTCTCTCTCTCTCTGTCAAGTAAATAAAAAAATTAAAAAAAAAAAACAACCAAAAAAACCCCCAAAAAACCAAAAGCACCTGGGGTCCGAGTTGTTATTAATATTTCTCTCCCGCTGGCTTGGCAGAGAAGGCTTGCCCCAACTGTCATTCCGCTTTGGAGTTGATTCCCTGTCGAGGGCACAGTGGATACCCCGTAACCAACTTCTGGCGGCTTGATGGCAACGCGATATTTTTCCAAGTAGGTGGGGGGACATCGCAGTCGGTGGTGGGTATTTTCATCATACCTTGGGACCAGACCACCTGCCGTGTGCCTTAGGAACCCTGGAGTACCCCACAGAGAGCTTCATGATCCGAAATGGGGCTGGGGCTCCCAGAGCCTTACCCTGCTCCGAGGAATGAGCTCGGTCCCTGTGTTCTGGAAGGGCGAGAGAGAGTAAGCCCAATTACAGTTAATATGGGGAAAGCATTGTTAGGTAATCTTTTAAGATTGCTATTATCTGTGCTGTTTTCTTAGTTCAATAATTTTTCTCTGTCGTTTTGGAAAAACAAAAAATTTGAGATCTTGGAAGAGACAATCAATTTTTGACTAATATCACCAGCTTCCTTCAGCAGAATAAGTATTTGATTTATTTCCATATTAACACAGGCCAAGGGAATTCATGATCACCCAAGACCAGAGAGCAAATCAGAGACGGAAGCTAGAAGAAGTGCCATCAAGAGACAAATGGCCTCTTTCTACCAACCCCAGAAAAAGAGAATTCGAGAACCAGAGGTAATGGGGAGCTGACATGACACTGTGGTCTTTGTTCATTTTCATCACAAAATACATTGCTAATTATGTAAAATATGAATGTCATAAATTAATTAGAAAGTTTTATTTCGTGTGAAAATTTTATCTCCCACAAAATGTCATTGCATCCACATTTTGGATAGGGTTCCTAATTTCTTCTTCTTAAAAAAAAAAAGCAACTGTCTTGATAGTCAATGATATCGTGAGGATGTGTGCTGAGAGCCCAATTCAAGGGCAGGTATCAGGTTTTAATAGAGAGAAACAGGTGCATACCAACAGTGAATTGATGGTGCTTCCTTGAGACCACCCTTCACATTATTTACACAGAACAAATAAAACCTCTTGGAGGAAGTTGCTCCAGTTTCAACCAATGCATGCCACGCTGGCAGTGCTAGTCTGAGGATAAGAAAAACTGAGGTTCGAATGCTTTCTATGTGCCAGACACATGGGGGTTAAGAGTGTCACACATGAAACTGTCACAAAAGCCTCAAGAGGAGGTGGTTGTAATTGAAAGTTTTACATTTAGGAATCTGAGGTTCAGAGAGGTTAAGTAACTTGTTCCATTAATGAGGGACAGAGTCAGAATTTGAACCCAGGTCTGTGTCAGGCTCCTGTGACTCCGTTATTATGAACATAAGATGAGAAACACTGAGCCATCTGCCACTCAGACCCACCCTGCCTGGCTGCCATGAACCTCTTTGTTTGCCAGTGCAGAATTCATACCTGAGCAAGGTCACGTTCAGCCCTTGGGTCCTGTGCCCAAATCAAGTACCTCAGCAGTGCAGTGCTCACAACACACAAGTGACCTGCTGGAAGTCTGTTTTTATTTGGTTGGTTGGCTACTGTTACAGATGAGGGCACCCATGTAATTTACATTTTTATTTACAAATAAAAAATATATATACATATATGTATATATATACATATGTGTGTATATATGTATATGTATATATGCATATATATGTATATATATATGTATATATATGTATATATATATATTTTTTAGGCCAGAGAGAATCAAGACAACACTGGACATTTCAACAATGTGCCTCCCTTGGAAAATCCAGAAGAGTTTGATATAATTGCTGACACTGGCTTCCCTCTTCCGGGGCACACTTGCTTTTCCTTCCCAAGCTCCGAGGCTTACAAAGCTACCTGTGACCTAGCCACTTTCCAAGGAGATGTAATGCCACCCTTTCAGAAATATCCAAACCCAAGAATTTTTTTGCCTAGGCCACCTTGCAGCTATGAATTAGCAGGTCCTAGTTACACAAATTCAAGCCCACATCCCACCCTTTATACAAATTCCGGCAGCATCGCTAATGACCCGGACTGGGTTCATCTGAATGCGCTACAATATAACGTCAATTCATACAGCAGCTTTGAGAGCAGCTTTGATTTCACCAGTAAACAACACGGCTGGAACCCAGCTCTTGGAGCCCCCGGCCTTGGGGAGAGGCCCGACCATGGACAGTTCCAGGCCGTGGCCACTCGCCCTTATTATAACCCAGAGCTTCTGGGCAGGTACCTCACAGCTCCCCCCGCAGGTGCTCCGGCCCTACAGACCGTGATCACCACCACAACCAAAGTGTCCTACCAGGCCTACCAGCCCCCTGCTCTGAAATACAGCGACAATGTACAGGAAGGGAAGAGCCTTTCAGGGTGTAACTATGCTTCTGAAAACATGCCCCTGCCCATCTATCCAGAAGGCTTGGACTTCCCAGCCTCAGTAGCCAGGGCAGGCTCGCCAGCAGGGTCACTTCCTTTGAAAATTCCAGGCGATTGCAGAGCCATCAGACCCACGCTGGCCTTTCCTCAAGAATCTGCTCCTTCCAGGACGGACGGAGCAGAGACTTGGGATGTGTGTCCACCGAGGCTGGGGTCTGCAATCAGTTTCTCAGATGGGGTTAGTCCATTCTTTAGCTACGACAGTGAGGACTTCTGAACAACAGTCTTAGACCCAATGTAATAGTGGTGTCCCTGTGTGTAGTGAAATGTGGACTAGAAGTTATCTCTTGCTTGAGTCGCGAAATTGATCTAGCAGACGTAGATAATAAGAATAATGCTGATCAGTTGAGAAAACGGTGGGTTGGAAATGTTTAGATAGTATAGGGAAATTTTGGCACAGCATTTTAAAACTTAACTGCACTACAGGAATGCCTGGGTGGCTCAGTCAATTAAACCTCCAATGTGACTTTGGCTCAGGTCAGGATCTCAGGGTTGTAAGATCAAGCCCCATGTCAGCCTCCATGCTCAGTGCAGAGCCTACTTGAGATTCTCTCTCTCTCTCTCCCTTTCAAATAAATAAATAAAATCTTCAAGAAAAAAAACCCCACTACATTATATAGGATTAGGTCTGAAATGTGACTCTCCCAAACGGACAAATTAGCAAGTTGGATACCATGATGATTAATAAGCTAAATTCACTAGAGTAGAAGCCTAGAATCCTGGTTCTCATTATAAGCCCTTTCCCATTTGACCATAGGGAATTTTACAAATCCTTATCTGACCCTTAGAGATTGTCAAAATAGTTTCAGGAAGAAATCTTTACAATCTTATCTCCTGAGTTCTTTCTTTCTTTTTTTTTTTAAGATTTTTATTTATTTATTTGACAGATAAAAGGATCACAAGTAGGCTGATAGGCACACAGAGAGAGGGGGGGGAAGCAGGCTCTCCGCTGAGTGGAAAGCCTGATGTGGAGCTCCATCCCAGAACCCTGGGGTCATGACCAGAGCTGAAGGCAGAGGCTTAACCCACTGAGCCACCCAGGCGCCCCTCCTGAGTCATTTCTTAACATTTTTATTTAGCATCTACAATCTATTACAAGAACTTCAGGAAATAAATTTGATCATTTTACCTCCAAGTATATAACTATAGCTTTTTAAAAAATCTACAATAGAATGATAACGTGCAATTGTTTTTAAGAGAATTTTGTCTTCCAGTATCAGCTGAATACCTTTTCATAACATCGATGAATGTTTTCATAACAGAAACAGCTTAACGATGATCTGTATTTAATGGATTCTTATTGTTCTAAAATATGTTTTTTCTGATTAAGTTTCAGAATTAGAACTGAGATCTTTTATTCAAACACAGGTTTACTGTTCCTTTGTCACTCCTTATAAATGTCATTGATAATATTTGATTGAATGTAATAAAGAAGTTTTAAATTAATGTTGCTGATACTTGAGTTATTTCAAAAAGAAAATAGGAAAACATTTTGTTCATATTATGACCTGGGAAACTGTTGCTCTAAGGTACAAAAACATATTAATTCATTTAACAGTTTTAGAGTTTATTTCATTTTATCTGCTGTACCTTTTGACCCCCTTCACCCATTCACCCATTCTCCTCCATCTCTGGCAACCACCAATCTGTTCTCTGTATCTATGAACTCCCATTTTTTCGTTATTTTCGATACCACATGTAAGTGAGATCATATGGTATTTGTCTTTCCCTGTCTGACTTATTTTATTTAGCATAATGCCCCCAAGATCCATGCATGGTGTCACAAATAGCAAGTCTTCATTCCTTCTTATGGTTGAATAATATTCCATTGTATCTATATGCCACATGTTCTTTATCCACTCATCCATAGGGAGACAACGACCTAGGTTGTTTCTGGGACTTGGCTACTGCAAATGAACATGGGGGTGCATATAGCTTTTCATTTTCTTAGGATAGATACCCAGCAGAGGAATTTCTGGATCACATAATAGTTCCATTTTTAATTCTTTGAGGAGCTTCCATGCTGTTTTCCATAGTAATTGTACCAATTTACATTCCTCCCAACAGTGCACAAGGGTTCCCTTTCCTCCACATCCTCGCCAGCACTTGATATTTCTTGTCTTCTTAGTAAGAGCCATTCTAAAGGTGTGAGGTGATAGCTCATATTTCCCTGATGATGGGTGATGCTGAGCATCTTTTCATTTACCTATTGGTCATCGGTGTGTCTTCTTTAGAAATGTCCATTCAGATCCTCTGCCCATTTTTTAACTGGATTGTTTTTCTGCTATTGACTTGTATGAGTTTTTTTTATGTTTTGGATTAACTCCTTTTTAGATATACGATTCATGAATATTCTCTCCCATTCAGTAAGTTGCCTTTTCCTTGTGTTGATGATTGCCCTTTCTGTGCAAAAACATTTTAGCTTGATGTCATTTCACTTATTTTTGTTTTTGGTGTCAAATCCAAAAAATCATCACCAAGACCAATGGCAAGGAGTTTATTGCCTCTGTTTTTTTTTCTAGGAATTTTATAGTATCAGGTTTTTTAAGTTTTTAATTTTAAATTTTAATTTAAGTTCTGAATCCCCTTGAGTTAATTTTTGTGTATGGTGTAAGACAGTGGTCCAGTTTCATTCTTTTGCATCTGGTTGTCCCAGTGCAATTTATTGAAGAGATTGTCCTTTCCCCATTGTATATTCTTGGCTCCTTTGTTACAAGTTAATTGCCCATACATGTATGGATTTATTTCTGGGCTCTCTGTTTTGTTCCATTGATTTATGTGTCTGTTTTTATGCCACTACCGTACTGTTTGTTTAAGACAAGTTTGAAATATAGTTTGGAATCAGAGAGCATAATGCCTTTAGCTTTGTTCTTCTTTTCCAAGATTGCTTTGGTTTTTGCAGTCTCTTGGGGTTCCACACAAATTTTAGACTTGTTTTTTCTATTCTGTGGAAAATGCCATTGGAATGTTGGTAGGAATTTTGCACTGAATCTGTAGATCGCTTTGAGTAATATGGATATTTTAACAATATGAATTCTTCTGATTCGTGAGCTCAGAATAGCCACTCATTTGTGTCTTCTCCAATTTCTTTCATCCATGTTTTATAGTTTTCAGTGTGCGGGTCAGGTCTTCCATTTTCTCAGTTAAATTTATTTCTAAATATTTCAGTGGTTTATTTTAGAAAGAACTATTTGCTATACTAATAAGAAAAAACCTATTCAAAACATTCAAAGTGCATGCACACACACACACACACACACACACGTACATTTTTACACAGCTCCTTGTACTTACTAAAGTCACTCAGTTTTCAAATTAATACAAAGTACATAAATTTCTTTTGAGAATGGAATGGAATGGAATGGAATTTGTATGGAATTCCCAACTTGCATAGCTAAATGACAGCAAGTCAGATAGACGCCACTTTAAATTACTGAGTGTTACGTATTTTTTACCAGCTTCCTAAAGCCCTAATACCCGGATGTAATAAATACATGGAGTCCTGGCCTCCAGATTAAATAAAGATGAGTCCGCTCCTATGATTCCTTAGCCAACTCCTTCTCTGAGGAAAGGCTACCTAGTACACTCACGGACTACTTTTTTCTTTTGACTTCTGTTGCCCAAACTGACAGCTTATAATAATGTCTAACATTTATATGGCACTTGCAGGGGCCAGATACTGTTCTAAGCTTTAGACATATGCTAATGTGTTTAAACCCAGCAGTTCTCTGAGCTACCTGAGAGACGTGCAGTGACTTACACAGCAGCTGGAATTTGAAGTCAGGTCACCTCCAGAATCTATGCTCTGAACCACTGCATGACGTTAGCTTTGACTGGAGTCATTTATCAGTGAAATTCCATATGTCCCAACATGGGCCTTGTGGTGTCCACACAGATAGGCAGAAAGGGGCAGGGAAGGGATGGGAGTGAACACACGCGGGGTAGAGGCCCTGAGGCAGACATTTCCCAAAGTGTGGTACAAAGGGTGCCCTGGTTATGGGGTGATTCTAAATAATCTGTAGATATTTTATGTGAATAGTTGCGGATTTATGTCAATGTGTAATAGAGAAAGATATAAGTAACACATCAAATCGATAATTTCAAAATATTTTTGCCGAGACAAAGCAAATAGTATGGGGATGTTTGTTTGAAGGTAAGGCAACTTACGAAGAGATATTACAAAACCAATAGCACAGAGGTTGCAAGGAAATGCCAAAGAGTGATTAAAATGGGTCAAAATAGGTGAGAACTACTGACTGGTGAGACCCATTCTCCTGGAGCCAGGGGACAGTGGGTGGCTCAGGTATAAAGGGTCAATGGTGATGACAATGAGCTTGTAGAAAGCAGGAGCCAATGAGGAAAACCAACACATACGTGACTTTTGGCATCTGGAAGTTTAACCACAGTGTTGAAAAGTCTAGAGAGTGGGCAGTACTCAGAAGGCAGGATGTGGGAATTGATCCCAGGAGAGGCAGGTGAAGAAACATACCTCAAGGGTCGGCCACGGCCTCCCAGCCATGCCATCCTCCAAGGAGCCAGGATACAGAGCAGGGTGGCTGTGTAGCTCAGATCAGTTCTTGTGAACTGGGCCAACTGAGGAAGGCACAGGAAGTTTAGACTCTGGATCATATTTACTGCTTAGAAAAACCAATTGGTTAGGGAGCAACAAGTTTTGTGGAAAATGCCTAAAAGTGGGAAACTTATAAAGGCCTAGCTGCCATATTATTGTTAATATGAAATATTAATTATGAATGCTAGTTATTAATATCTCTTTGCTTACAAGTTTATTACTAGCTTTCAAATGTGGGGAGCTTAAGTTAGAGCAGCCAAAGTTTCTGACATACTTTGCTCTGCCCAGCTGATGAACCGGGAAGGGCCCAAGCCTGCAGCAAGACCCCTGACAACACCAGCTGTTGAGCCCAGAGTGAGATAAAGCAAAGGAGGTGAGGCCAAACTAGTAGCTGACACCTTTGATCAAGGCAGAGGACCACAGTTAGACTTAACCAGTGCCAAGGGACACTAAACAGAAACACGAGTTATTCGCTTGCTAATCATTCATTCCTCTTCATGAAAAGTGCCTAGTCTGCAAGTAGACTTACCTGGAAGAATCTTAGACTATTGAATCCAACCTCTGACAGTTTCAATGGAACATTTGTTAGAAAAGCTAATGGGCTTTTTTCATGATTAAAAATCTTATAAAACACTATTAACTTACCTGTGAGATGTTGTACTAAGAACAGCATGGCAAACAGAATTCACAACTGACAGAATGATTTGAAACACAGTCTCTCACCGTGTCCACCCTTCTTTGGTCCACAACTTCCCTCTGTGACAGGCAACCGTGGCTATACGGTAGAACCTCCTGGGCGGCTGTACCAGTCCTAGCAGACTGGACGCACATCAAACCAATGAAAGCAGAATCTACAGGGATGAGACCCAACCAGCGTATTTTAAAGCTTCCCAGATAATTCCAAAGTGCAATCAGTGTCTATGATTTGCCAGAATAGTACTGGAAACCTCTTCAGTGTAGGTAGTTCTAGGAAGCTGAAAGCACTATGGTGCTGTAGAGACTTGAAAGAAAGACACGATTCTCAGTGTAATTAATCTTTATTATCTTCGACATTTCCCTGGATGCCATTGCTGGGTTCATTTAATGAAGAAGGGAAGATGCTGGCAGGAGCCAAGTCATCCACTTGTTGCTATATAAAATACAAATTAAAAATTGAATTTTAAAAACAATAAAAAAAGATATACTGCTCTGCCTATAAGTCAAAGCATGAGCTCATTCATTCAGTCATTCATTCAACAAATATTTATCAAGTTCCACTACACATTAGCAATGTACTAGTATTAGATAAATGCGGGGAGTTACACAGAAGCCTCTGTCCTCTCAGAGTTCATAGGCTGGTGTGCTACATAGACATTAAGAGACAAGCATACAAGGTAAAGTAGAAACCAGTCTCTATGCTGATGTGGAGAATAAGGAAATGGAAGTGAACCCATTGGGATAAGTGCTTAGAGGAGAGCTCCCTGTAGTACTGAGTTAAGAACCAAAGAGCAAGAAAAGCTGTCCAGGTCAATAGCTTGGGAAGAGACTGCAGATGAAAAATAGCAAGTGCAAAGGCCCTGGGGCGGCAGAGCACATGTCCCAGAAGGTTTAGTGCAAAGGGACAAGAGGAAACAGTATAAAATGGTTGGAAAGGAAAACAGTGTCCAGATTCTTGAAGTCCAAAACAAGGAATTGACATTTTATTCTAAAAGCAATGGCAAAATGCGCAAGAATTGTAAGCAGAAAAGTGACGTGATCTAACTCATGTTTTGAGAGGATGATGTTGAAATTATGCAGATAACCGGCTGAAGGGGGGTTTGAGAGGCAGGGTGGATATTGCAAGTCATCCAGGCATGACATAATGATGGTTTGGATTGGGTGGTCGGAAGTGGACAGATTCAAAATGCAAGTCAAAGGTAGAATCAATAGAAGTTACTTACAGTTTGGATGTGAGATAGGAAGGAAAAGGATAAGATCAGGAATAACTCTCATATTCTAGGTTCAACCAACTGAGTGGCTGGCGCTTTTCTCTGAATAGTGGCAGCTGAGGAAAGAACAGTTATGCTCAGTCAGTGCTTGTGAGTCATCTGAGTTCTCAGGTGACTATGACCCTGATGCTCTGTGGGGACATCTGAACTACAGAGAAAACCCAGGAAACTGCAAGTCTGAAGCTGCTTTTTAATAGCTCGCCTTCTAAGACAGCGTGGAGTTGTGTTACCCAATATAGTAGCCACTGGCTTTATGTGGCAATATAAATTAATCAAATAAAATTAAAAATTGAGTTCCTAAGTCATACTGACCACATTTCCTCCGCAACCATGTGTACCTAGTGGCTGCTGCATGGGTTAGTGCATATATAGAATATTTCCAACCTCAGAGAAATTTCTATCAGACGGTGTTGGTATAGAAGGAGAAGAAAGGTGAATCTGGTATGGACCGTAAGGAATTCCCAATTTGTAGTTAGAGTAGAAGGATCTGACAGAGGAATGAGAATTAGTGGTTAGATAGGGAGAAAACCGAGATAGAGACGGGGGTCACAGAAGCCAAAGATGAGGACAGAAGAGACTTCTTTGGGCCTGACAACATGGAAATCATTAGTGACCACGGCAAAAGCCATTTCTGGGGTGGGGTGGGGCTGTATGAGGTGGACTGAAATGGGCCGTGAGCCAAGGAGATGTAAGGAGTCGGACACAACATGTCTACCCCATGGATCATGTAACGTTGATTTCACAGTGAAGTAAAAGCCAATGTGTTTTATTAAAAGCTACATTGAGGGGCACCTGGATGACTGAGTCAGTCAAGCATCTGACTCTTGGTTTCAGCTTAGGTCGTGATCTCAGGGTCGTGGGATCAGGCCCCATGTCAGGCTTCCCGTTCAACACAGCCTTGTCCCTCTCCTTCTGCTCCTCTCCCTGCTTGCTCTCTCTCTGTCTCAAATAAATAAAAAAATAAACTATTTTCTAAAAAAAAAGAAAGAAAGAAAAAATAAAGAAAATTTATGCTGATACCTTCAAATTTCTTCCAGAAAAATTTGCCTTGGTGATAGGGTTGCCGGAGTTAACTAAATTAAAAAAAAAAAAAAAAAAGATTTCCTGTTAAATTTGAAATAAAAAAAAACAAGTACATTTTGAGTGAAAGTATATCCCACATATCGCATGGACCTACAGGAAATATTCACTGTTTATCTAAAATTCAAATTTAACTGCGTATCCTTTATCTGGTACCCCTACTTGGTAGGGATATCATAATTTTATTGTTGTTTAAAATACCGTAAATGAGATTTGATGAACTAGGAGATTAGAAGTGCCTTTACAGGGGCACCTGGGTGGCTCAGTAGGTTAAGCAGCTGCCTTCAGCTGAGGTCATGATCCCGGGGTCCTTGCTCCCTGCTCAGCAGAGAGCCTGTTTCTCCCTCTCCCTCTGCCTGCCGCTCCCCTCTGCTTGTGCCCTCCTTCCGTCTCTCTCGCTCGCTCGCTCTCTCTCTCTCTGTGTCAAATAAGTAAATAAAATCTAAAAAAAAATTTAAAAAAATAAAAATATCTTTACATAAAATGATTTTGTTGTTGAATTTCTACAAGGAAAAAATATTCTTTTAACTGTGTAGTCTACTTAATGGGAGAGAATATATTTTTATTATCTTTTAAGGTATAGACAGCATAAATAAATCTCATAGTAAACACTTCAAAAAGCAAAAAAATCACCCTTTAACATTTCTATTTACAAACCACACAGAACAACCAGAGTTCCTACCACTAAATTCTTCTGTTGATAGTCACCCTATTTATTCATATTTCCATACCACTTGGTTAAAGCACAAAAAAAAATGCTCCCTATTCCACATCAGTAATGGATTTTTCCATTAATCAGCTCATTAGAGCTGTATCTTCTGATCCTCTCTCAGACAGCTGAGCTACCCATATAACTTTGTGTTTTATGATTTGTCTGATGTATGATGTCCTTTGAAACACGAGGCATTCTGGCGCTGTGGAGTGCAGAGAAGAGGTTGAAGAAGCCCCTTTCTGACTGTAGCCACCTGTGACCCTCCTGACTGATGTACCAGAAGGGCACTATTGAGTAAAAATGCCACCTGGCTGTCTGTGGAGACCTCTACGTGTGGAAAATAAACATTCTCTTTCCTCATGCTTCTTAAGGGTGAGGTTTTAAAAAACTGCAATTGAAAAAACCTTGTGTCCCCAGGTGGCCCATTTACTAGACTATCTTACTGATCCAGGTTTCCATAAGCCACCTGAATTCCTCCTCTTAACCACCCTAAGCACTATGCTTTTAAAGATCTTCTCTGGCGACTGCCAAGGTGGAGCACTAAAACCCATTAATTCAAGGGCATCCAGAATTACGACACCAGAAAATGATGTACAGAAGTCACCTTATAGAGGTCTCTGTCTTCAGGCTCGAGTGCTAGCCCTTCGGGCTTCTGAACAGAGATCCAACCACTTCTGCTTTGGGTGTCATGACTCTTGTTGCAAGACTATCACAATCATCATGGAACTCTAACAGAGCCTTTAAAATAAAAGTACAACCTTAAGTTTTGATTCTGTGATTTAAAAAAAATCAAGTTCATCTTAGACAACATATCTGCCAAAATGATTGAAAAAAATTGCGACATATTCAACAGAATATATTCATTCACCAGCTGTATGCTAAGTGCTCAGTACAGGAATTATACGAAGAAGCACAAAATGTGGTCTCTGCCTTCAAGAAATTTCTAGTAAGCGAGAGCAAATAAGACACGCCAAATAGCATGTTACATAGCAGTGAAGGCTACATTATCACATGCATTTACATTTTAGAAATTTAAACAATGATGCCTCTAAGAATTTTCCCTTGCTAATTTTAGAGTGGACATTCACTGGGCACCCACCCCAAGTTGAAGCTGAGACACTTGAGAACTTGTGTTGCAAAAAGGAGAAGAGAAAGGAGGCCACTAAAGGCTGCCTGTGGTCAGTCTGGAATTAGAGGAGAGCCTCTCAACCATGCTTTTGGACTTGGTGAAGTGGGTCTTAGCCTGTTGCCCATAAGCCGGAGTCTTACACAGCTTCAGGAAACAGCCTCCCTTCCACTTCCAGGTGGACAAGATGAGCCTGGAGCATTTCGTGGTGGTAGAAAGTAAGTGCTAAACAAACCAATCGAGAACAATTAAACTCCACAACCATGGGATCATGTCAAAAGGACACGAAAGTCAACTGAAAGTCAACTCAATGGCCAAAGCTGGAACAATTATTTTTTAAAAAATAATCTTGTATTATAATGCTAAATATTTTTACAAGTCCATGAGTCCATCCTGATATAAATATATGATTGAATAAATAACAAATGGGGGAGACAAGACACATGTCCAGAATAATTCCAAATAATTTATGTAGATACCCCACTCTCAAGAAGATGGAGCATAACTCCCCATTCCTTAACTGTGGGCCATGCATTGTAATTTCCTTCCAAAAAAATACTATACAGAAAGGGAAAAAGAGTAACTTAATAGTGGAAAAGTCTGACAAACTCTCCCTCAGGCAGGTGAACAAGGGCAACATCAACGGTGAGAAATCATGTTGATACTATGTGCCCTTGATATGATGTGATGAAGATGTCACTTTACCTCTGTGCTTTTTTCCTCCCCCCAAATCAGAATCCCAATCTAATCATGAGAAAAACAACAGACGAGGGGCATTGAACAACATACCTGACCAGTCTCCCCCAAAATTGTCAAAGTCATCAAAACAAGGACAGTTTGAGAAGTTCACAATCTGGAAAAGTCTAAAGAGAATTGACAAGTAAACATAACATGGTACTCTGGATGGCATCCTGGAAAAAAACAACAACAGGACACTGGGTAAAAATTAAGGAAGTGTAAACAAAGTATGAACTTTAGTTAACAATAAGTATCAATTGGGGCGCCTGGGTGGCCCAGTCATTAAGCATCTGCCTTCAGCTCAGGTCATGATCCCAGGGTCCTGGGATCGAGCCCCACATTGGGTTCCCTGCTCCCTCCTCAGTAGGGGAAGCCTGCTTCTCCCTCTCCCACTCCCCCTGCTTGTGTTCCCTCTCTGGCTGTGTCTCTCTCTGTCCAATAAATACAATCTTTTAAAAAGGATAATGTATCAATTAATTGTAACAAATGTACCACACTAATGTAAGATGTTAATAATACAGGAAACTGAGAGTGCCTGGGTGGCTCAGTCCATTAAGTATCTGCCTTCAGTTCAGGTCATGATCCCAGGGTCCTGGGATCAAGTCCTGCATCCGGCTCTCTGCTCAGTAGGGAGTCTGCTTCTCCTTCTCCCTCTGCTCCATGCCCCTGCTCATCATGCTCTCTTTCAAATAAATAAATAAAATCTTTAAAATAAAAACAAGGGAAACTGGTGCTGGCATATGTGAACTCTATACTACTTTCTCAATAATTTTGTAACTCTAAAGCTGTTCTAAAAACTAAGGTCTATATAAAGTACGTAATAAACATTCCTCCTTCCTGGATCCCATCTTTGACAACAGAATCTCATGTACAAAGGCATGATAGAGCAGAGCTTTTCAAGAGAAGGGCAAAAATGTCCTTTGCTACGTGTCTAAGACCTTATTATTTCCCACTTCAGTGTCTATTTGAAGGCATCTTCTCATCTAGGATTTTTTTTTTTTTGAAGTTTCCTTTGNGATCCCATCTTTGACAACAGAATCTCATGTACAAAGGCATGATAGAGCAGAGCTTTTCAAGAGAAGGGCAAAAATGTCCTTTGCTACGTGTCTAAGACCTTATTATTTCCCACTTCAGTGTCTATTTGAAGGCATCTTCTCATCTAGGATTTTGATCAGACTGGTGCACTTGACCAAATTTTGCAAGATGAAATTTAATGTGGCACAGATCTTACCCGGCTAGTTGGGGGTCCAACAAACAGACAAAGGCAGGTTGGAATTGGTGGGTCATCAGTAGCCGCTGTGGAAAGAACTCTGGAGTTTAGTAGGCACAGTGATTCAACAGTGTAACAGGGCTACTCTCTGACAGCAGCTTGTGAAGCAGACAAGAGGATGGCTGGACAAGATGTGGCCACGGTCACAACGAGCCACTATTGTCCCGACCATCCTCCTTGGGTGGATGTTCCTCTATCTTGTCACCAGCCCAGCAGCATGTTAGGTATGACCCAGATATGACCATTTTCGGAGGGCGGTGCTCCAAACAACTAAAATGTCATTCCCGGGCTGACAGCCTTTGCTATTGAAAAAGCCAGAGCAAACTTGGAATCATGCACTCAAGTTAATAGCTAATAACATTTCTTTTTTTTTAAAGATTTTATTTATTTATTTGACACAGAGGGAGATCACAAGTAGGCAGAGAGGCAGGCAGAGGAAGAGGAGGAAGCAGGCTCCCCGCTGAGCAGAGAGCCCGATGTGGGGCTCAATCCGAGGACCCTGGGATCATGACCTGAGTCGAAGGCAGAGGCTTAACCCACTGAGCCACCCAGGTGCCCTGCTACTAACATTTCTTAAGTGATTATTCCATGCCAGGCACTATGCTAAATACCTTTCACATATGACCCAGTTTTATCCTCTGTCAAAAGGTGTGACCACTGGGGTTCGTGCTCATCATGGAATGTGCTTGAGATTCTCTCTTCCTCTCCCTGACTGTCCTGCTTGTGCTCTCTCCTTCTGTCTTCCCCTCTCTCTCAAATAAATAAATAAATAAATAAATCTTAAAAAAAAAATAAAGGCATGACCACCACTCAATGCCTGAAACAAAAAGCTGAAATCATTGCTGGACAAGAGAGGAGCTGTACTTATAAACCACAGAGTCTCTGAGCAACCCTTGTACAGGGTTTGCTGCACTTGTACAGGGTTTGGGCAAACATCAAGTTCAAGGACTTCGTCTTCAGAAGCAGAGGTCTTAGGGATGGGTTGTTATTTAGCTCTGGGGGTGGAGTAATTCACGTAAAACAGTTGTTGGTTGGCTGACCTTCGGAAGTATGGTCATTGCTGTGAGGCTGTGGCTAATGGGCTGTTTTTGAGAACTGTGATCTGTCACTGATTTGTTTCCTGGTTATTGTAGCAAATTGTCATTGGTCAAGTAAGATTACCTGTTGCGAGAGCCACAGAATGACTCGTTCTCTCCTTAAAGTAATCTATTTTTTTCTTGCACCACAAAATACCGTGATGCAGTACCATTATTATCCTCATCCAGAGATATAAGAAACTGAGACAGGAAGAAGTTGAGTAACTTGTTTCAGTCACAGCATTGTAAGATGGAGGCTTAAATCCAGCTCTCTCTAATGCCAAGGCTCTGTTCTTAAGCAGTAAGCTACACACACTAACTGATACCAGAGCTAGGATAAGGTGGACAAGATAGTGCTCGGTCTGGTACTCTTCACACCTTGAGTATATTAGGTGAGGTAATAGTAACCTGGACCATATTCAGAAAATAAATGGGAAAATGAAAATAGTTTGTTGATTGGTATATTAGTCAGGATGCTTCAGAGAAACAGAACCAACAGACAAATTTCTAGAAATATATAAGCAAGAGAGAGAATGAGAGGGAGAGATTTTAGGGAATTGGCCGACAGGACTGCAGGAGCTGGCAAATCAGAAATCTGTCAAGCAGGTCCACAGTCTGGAAATTCTGGCAAGAGTTGATGTTGCGGTTGTGAGTCCAGAATCCACAGGGCAGCAGGCTGGAAACTCAGGCAGGCTTTCTATGCTACAATTTTGAGGCAGACTTGCATCTTTGGGCAACCTTAGTCTTTCCTTTTAAGGCCTTCACCGAACTGGGTGAGGCCCATTCACCTGATAGAGGGTAATGTACTTTACTCAAAGTCTATTGATTTAAAGTTAATCACGTCTATAAATATCTTCCAGATACATCTAGAATAATTTTTGACCAAACAACGAGGGACCATAGCCTAGCCACTTTACTCAAAAAATCAACCATCACACTTGACAAAGGTAGAATCGAGGGACCAGGGATATCTAAGTAGAAGAAAGACTTAGACAGGACATGATAAAGCCTAGAAACATTTAGATGTAATCTCATGCAGAGATGGGATTAAGTACTATAGTGTGGAGTTTAGGGGCATGGACTTCCACAAAACTATAAATAGTGAGCATAAGAAAGGATGCTGCCCATGCTTGCACAGCTGTTTAGTGGGGGCTGGTGTTAGTCCCAGCACTTTTGTGCACTGTGAAGATGGGGTAGCCAGTTCCTTTTGTGGGAAGACTGGAGGGCTGCAGCTCCTTTCCCCCAAGGTACCTGCAATGTCTCCTTTTTGCTTATAGACAAGTGTCCTGAATTACTTGGAAGATTTGTATGGCAGCCTAGGAAATATGTGCTTTACAATCTGAAATAAGTAGGAAAGAAGGTGCAGCAGAAAACAGGATATCTTCTGGAAGTTTTCTCAGAAGTAACCCATTGAAGGTAAAGAGGAAAAGACTGGAGAAAAATGCATCCGATTAAGCAAAAGTATTTTGTTTGCATAGAGCCTTTTCCGTGGGCCTTGGAATCTGTGAATCAAGCTAAGCCCTCTGAAAATGGGACTCAGTACATCCTTAGAGGGAAGATTGAGATTCCAACATTTCAAATATTGATTTCCATCACACATCCCCTGTTTTGTATTCCTTCATGACTCATTCAGGACAAAAGCTCAGCTCCAACTTAAAAACTGTGTACCTATAAAACACAGCTTGGAATACTTATGCTTTGAAATTTGGACTTATTTTGACAAAATTTATTAGCATAATGTAATATTAGGTAAGATTATGCATTGTGAAAACTAAAACATACTCTATATGGAGAAGAGGACGAATACTATGCAAAGGTAATATAAAAGACTTTGTCTAGTCATCAAAATGACAAGTTTACCATAGTAATCTGTAATTCTTACTCTGCTACTAGCTATCTGGTAGCCAATGACATTCTTCTACACTCTGCACTGCTGGTGGAAAATACTGGAGATACATCTGTGATTTCAGCTACGGCCAGAAGACCCCAGAGTTTCGATTCTCTGGTGAGAAAGCTGCCTTGAGTCTATGAAATGAGCCATTTGCTGAGCTTGAAGGGAGTAGCAAGTGGTGACAGAGTAAGAAACACTATCAGTGACCTGTATCAGTTGTGCAAATGCCAGGAAAATAATGTCAAGGTGATTTCTCAGGTAGTAGATTATAAATCAAAAATGCTGCTGGCTGATAACATCACACACTTCACCTTGAACTTCTAGAGTATTTAGGCTGTGATTTGGAAGCTCTCAAAAGACATAAATATGTCTATTTTAGTCCAGCAAAGAATGGAAAAATCTAATTTGAACTCCCATAACTACCTTTTCTTCTTTAAACTGTTCTCCAAGGGAAATTCTAAAGTAAGAAGTCAATTCTAAAATGTAAAAATAGAGGAAGGGATAAAATCTCCATTCTTTCATTGGACATTTGCTGTGGTAGGCAACCCTGCCACACTGTAGGATTCAATAGACAGCAGGGATATTTGTGAAGTAGGAATACTTTCTAAAAGTTGCAGTCACAGATTTCAGGTACCTAAATAATTCTGGCATCGTAACCCATTAGTCTACTCTCCACTCCCACTCAGTTGGCTGTGGAATCACAGAAACTTCATGCCAGGATATGCAGAAGCTCCCAGGAAGTGGTCTGTGTAAGTCAGAGTTCTCCAGAGAAACAGAACCAATAGGTCGTGGATATAGGTATATATGTGTGCATATATGAATGCAGGTACTACACACACACACAAACACATTTACTTGAAGGAATTCCCTTGTGTGACATGGGGGCTAGCGAGTCTGAAATCTGTAGAGTAGGCTGGAAGGCTGGAAACTCAGCCGGATTTGGTTCTACCTCAGTAGTCTGAGGTAGAACACCTTCTTCTCAGAGAAACTTGTTTTTGCTCTTAAGGCGTTCAGCTGATTAGATGAGAGCCACTCCTTTTGGAGGATAAGCTCCTTCAAGGATAAATGATTGTGAATGTTAATCACATCAACAAACTACCTTCACAGCACATCCAGGTTAGTGTTTGACTAAACAACTGGGCCTCAGAGCCTAGGCCAGTAGACACATACATTTGAACCATCACAGGGTCATTGGCTGAGGGCCCTCCAAATGTCCGGAATGCCCTTCCCTGAGACACTCACGTGGCTGGTTCTCCTGGTCATTTCGGTCAGATGTCGTCTTCACGGGGGCTTCCTTGACCATCTATTCTTATCCGGCTCCCTTTCCACCTCCCTTCTTTCTAACCCCATGCACTCTCATTTTCTTCATGGACATTTTATTTTCTTAGTGGAGTTTTTTGTTTGTTTTTTTCTTACTGTATCTCTGTCCCACCAGAATGTACGGTCTATGACAGCAGTTCCATGAGTATCTCATTGATCATTTGCTCATGTCCAAAACAGTCCTGCCATAGAGCAGGCATTCAGTCAATATCTACACAATTAATCCATAGAGCCAATGAGGCACATAACTAATTCTATTGTTAAATAGCTAATTTATAAGAAACTTATGAAAATGTTGTCATTTATGCTAACCTGAAATAGCCTCTATATGAAAATTCATCCATTTGTCCTCGATTTATCTTTTGGACCACACAAAATGATTCTGTTTCTCATTCTATATCTTTAAGCATTTGAATACAACATTTTTGGCTCCTATTAATTGTTTCCTATCCATGCTAAATGCCTACGGTTCCTCCTATATTACGGTTTCCAGAGTCTCTCCAAATTTGTTTGTATCCAAATGAAAGCCTGCTCTCTTAAGGCAAGCCTGCCAGAGTGGGGCACATTATTCTGGGCATGTTGTGAGCAGCACAAGTAGCAAGACTGCCACTTCCAAGACCTGAACGTTATAACTCTATTCATTTGATCTAATGGATCATTACCACTTCTAGGAGTCGTATCACAGTCCTAAATACACAGAAACATGCCTCTTGATGGTGACTAGAAATTTACTGAACACTTGTCTATGCTGAGCACAGCACATTGTGGGATTTTAAAATATATGTGTCTGTCTCAAGAAGTTGATAATCCAAGAAGAAAAAAAAAACACTACGACACGTAATCAGAATTTTCCATTTTCCAAGCTGGAAGAAAATTTCAAGGACATCCAATGTCATCCTGTTGATGGAAAAGGCAATGGGGCCCCAGCGTAGCCAGTGATGAAATGATAATGAGCAAGACAGAAGAGAATGTAATTGAGTGACCAATCATGTGGTGTGGACTGTAAGAGCAGTAAATCAAATTCAGAGGGCTAAGAAAATCAGTGGCACTTTGAGTTGCTGGTAAGAAACTCATAGAAGAAGGAAGCCGGGGCCCTGGGGTGTGGAGAGAATTTGACAGATGGAACAGAGAAAGCCTTTGGGAAAACTGAACCCCTAAGAGGCCACCAAATGGGACAGAGCATGGCATGTTCTTGAGACAAACTCATAAGAATAGATGGTATTTATATAAAATCCCAATATGTTACATAATGTATAATTAATTAAATTATAAAAATAGACTTTGTAATGTTAAAGTTTTACAGAAAGCCTACAGACTAAGGAGAGCCCAGACTTTAGCAGACATCAGATAATATGAACTAAGTTCTATGGGTAATTCTAATAGAAGTATCAAGAAGATGCTGCGAATCGTAATAACTAACCACACATCAAAAATGTGTATATCACTGTGTTATTTATATGATCTTTCTCTTCTAAAGCCCTAGGAGTACTAGAGCCTGGCAATGGTCCGGTGAACATGGTAGAAAAATAACAGTGTTTATAAAAGAAGAAACTGATTCACAGAAAAGAATTTGGGTTCTCTAAGTTTCTTCTGACTTTATTTTCTACATTTGTCACAGCACAGTCTGAAAAGAGAAAGAGAGAGAGAGGAGAGGAGGAAGGATAAACAACTTGTGCTTCTAGAGGTGGTAGTCGCACAACATTGTGAATGTATTAAATGCCACTGAAGTGTTCGCTTTAAAATAGCTAATTTATATTATGTAAATATCAGCTCAATCTTTTAAAAAATCTGTGTTACAAGCTCAGAGGAGGTATTATAACATATGGAAATAGAGACACCTAAAAATCTTTCTCTTACTGGTTTATAAAAACAACACCTGCCTTTACTCATTGGATTCAGATGATTCAGAAGTACACTGCTCTCGAATTCGGGGTGGAGCAGTCTAGTGCTACGGAAATACCTCTGAATCCAGGATATTTATAAAAACTGTCTACAGTTATGTTCTTTGAAATTGGTGATGTGCCTTAGAGTAATGTAATCACTTTGAATGTACTTTCTGCCTTAGTACGAAGGAGACAGAATTTTTGTAAGGATCAGTTATGGAAACGCTATGCATATTCATTCAGCAAATATGTTTAGAGATCCTACTACATGCTACACATTGTCTTGACACTGAAGATAGAGCAGAGGACAACCAGCTCAAATCCTTGCCCTCACTGAGTTTCCATTCCGGTCATAGAGATTGATGATGCACGAGATCTCAATATGAAGATACATAGTATGGCATAGAGTGGTAACTACTAAGCAAGGAAACAGAGCAGACAAGATTGAAAAGCATATGTTGGTAGGATGTATGCACATTTAGATGGAGAGGCCACTATGAATGGGCCCTTTGGGTTAAAATCTGAAGAAAATGCCAAAGCTGGCCACGTAGATAAAGGGGATAAGAGCATTCCAGCAGAGGGACTATTCACTGTTCAGCGTGTTTGGAACAGTTTCCTGTACCCAGATAAGTAAGGGAAGAGTAGTACAGATAAGGTAGGGCCTTGTAGGTCTTAATAAGAACTGTGACATAGGATTGACAGAAGAAAATATTGGACAGTTTTGAGCAGAGAGTCTTCATCTAATACATGTTTTAATAGAATTGCTCTGGCTGTTGTGTTGGGAATTGATTGAAGAGGCGTAAGTGTAGATGCGAGGCAACCAGCTGCGGGGTGATTGCAATGATGTGGGTGAGCGATGATGGTGCTTTGGACCAGGGTTATGGGCAGCAGGGGTGGTGAGACATGGTCAAGTTCAAGGCATATCACAAAGGTAAAGCCTACGGATTTTGCTGTGAAGAGGAGGAGACAGAAGATTCAAGGAGGACATACCAAACATTTAACTTGACAACTGAAATCATGGGGTTGCCATTAGCTGAGACGGGGAAGGTTGATGGAGGAGTACTTTGGGCAAAAGCCAGAAGGAGAGAGTATCAGGAGCTCAGCTCAGAACATATTAAGTTCAAGGTATTAGATTTCTAAGTAAAGCATTGAATAGGCAGTTGGGTATATGAGCCTAGAGTTAAGGCTGGAGACAGACTGGAGAGACAAATTTGGGAATCATTGGCATATAATAATACTTGGCATTCATAGATTGTAAAATGCAATTCCAATATACAGCATTGTTACCTAGCCATTACTCGTGAATATAACACAACCACAATCATTGCCCCACTACCCCTCTGTTGGATCACCAAAGATACTTTGTAAAAGATTTTTTTTAAGAGAACACGTTTTTCTTTCTTTCTGGAAAATAGGACATATGTAAGTGTTAGGTAGAGCAAGAAAAACTTCTCAACTACTTTATTGCTGATCTTAAATACTAAGAAGTTCAGAGGTAGATAATTACCTTTAGGCTTGCAAAGTGTTATCAACTGGAAGTTATGAGAAGGCCCCATAATGCCATCCTCTTCAAGAATGCTTATCTTCCTAGGGACTGAAAAGCTCAAATGTGAAATGCACAGTCTTAAAGAAGCATGAAGCTGCTAGATCAGCCATTGTCTTGATAGTAATCATGTACCGAAGGATATGCTGCCAATCTTTGGTAAGAAATATGCTGGTAGTTAAAAATGTACAGACTTTTGAACATTATAGCCCATAAAAAGAACTGAAAGAAACCTCTACTAAGATTAAACCACCGAAAAAAGGATGATTTGAGGATGAAACAGAAATGTAAAACACAAGGATGAGACTATATGGGGGCAATTCCAAGAATAATGATTCTATAAAATCACTGAAATCTTGATTTATGTCAAGCATCAGAAAACACATTTTTCCATTTTGCTATTAGATATCTACAAATCAACTCATAAAAATACAAATAGACATATTTGGGGGTCAGAAAGTACAATACTGTTCTGAAATTTTTGAAGTAGCGATACTTAGAAGCAAATTCTTGAATTTCGTGTTCTGGAGATGGTGGAGTGGCTTGTGTCGGACTCTCTTTCAGGTAACAGTTCTAAGCTCTGGGCAAATATAAAGTTTAATTATTTGAAAGTCCTGGAAAGTCACCAGCTTTAGGCAGATATCGGAGGGCACTGGACCTTTGAGAGAAAGGAACCACGCTGGTTGGGGCGCCTGGGTGGCTCAGTGGGTTAAGCCTCTGCCTTCAGCTCAGGTCATGATCTCAGGGTCCTGGGATCAAGCCCCACATCCGGCTCTCTGCTCAGCAGGGAGCCTGCTTCCCCCTCTCCCTCTGCCTGCCTCTCTGCCTGCTGTCAAAAAAATAAATAAAATCTTAAAAAAAAAAAAAAAAAAAGGAACCACGCTGGCAGTAGTTCATGGTAACACAGCTCCTCTCCTGAGAGCACGTTCCAGTCTCGGTGATGAGGAGTAGCTAGAACTAGAGGGTAACGCTGCCCTGTTTCTGGCTTGTCAGGGGATGGCGTGTGTGGCTGGCAATGTAGCTGGAAACGGAAGGCAGAGTTTTGGAAAATCAGGGGCTGCAGAGAGTATGCCCCAAATCTGTATAAATTCACCTTAAATTCTCTCCTGAACCCTGAACTGCGCTTGCCTAGACAAGACACCAAGTGGACCCACATTCAAGCAATAGCTGGAAACTTGTAAAGGCTGAGCAATGAGTTCTCTGCTGTCCACTGCACGGGAGACCAAATTTGGAGCTTGCATCTGACCGAGCTGGAAGGGTCTGGTAAACACTAGGCCTCCTGCCAAAACCCTACAAGGCCACAAGGAGTAAAGTTTATACCCGAGTTCTAAAGCATTTACCCTGATACTAATGGCAAAACTAAAATGAACCCATCTTTGGCTTAAGCATAAATTAAGTCCCTATTTACAAAGTGAACGTGGAAACAAAGCAATGGTTGATAGAATTCAAGTTGCCCCAAAGTTAAAAATCTGGAACTGTGTTTGTCAAGGCGGGGAGGGGGGGGCTGCTGAATCGTTTGCATTCTTCATTTCTAATAAAAACAATAGCAACATGCTTTCAAAACTATCCTTTCTCATAAGGAAGTGTGGGCCAGCTTTGCTTTATTGTATAATCATGGTTAGCTAGCAGAAGCAGTTTAGTCCTAGCTCAGCAGCAAATATTTCCAGTTTTCAAACTCTAAGCATATTTCAGCTAGCTCTATGATGATTCACCAAGAAGCCAGACAACATAAAGATTTCCTTAGAATTGGTATTTTTGTATTATCATTATTTGCCCCAGGGGTACAGGTCTGTGAATCATCAGGCTTACACCTTTCACAGCACTCGCCATGGCACAAACCCCCTCCAATGTCCATAACCCAGCCACCCTGTCCCTACCCTCCCACCCCCCAGTAACCCTCAGTAGAACTGGTATTTTGACATAACCAAATCCCCACTGCAATAGGCAATACGACTAGAAAACCATTACATTTGGAAAGCTTTTAATGTACTTCTAAAAGTACTTTTTTCTTTATATATTACATATATAAAATATATGTACTTTTTAAGTATATGTATTATATATTATGTATATGTATTTTATGTGCATATTTATTTAACATATATGTATTTTATATGCATATATAAAATAGGTATATAATACAAATACATAAAATACATACGTTTTATGTATATGTACATAGTCATGTATACCATGTGTATTATATTATGCATTATATTGCTGTTTATTGTATATAACAGTATGTATACAATATTAATATATTCATATTTAATATATATAAGAAGCCTAATATCCCTGGGTTATCTGGTTCCCACCATCCAGAGGCAACCACTTCCAAATCTTTGAAGTCTATCTTCCGGCTTTACCATATTTCTAAAGCATGGGTTTATAGCGCTATTTCTTCCTTCTACCATTTTCCTGGGAGTTCTTTTTCCCTTTCTCCTGTGTTAGATCCTCTTATTCCAGGGCCCTAGAACTCCTTTTTTTATTTCTCTCTCCTCTTGGTGGATTACATTTTCAAGCATCCTGAGAAAGGATGCGTGAGGGTTCACAGGAGAAAGAGCGCCCATCTCAAACTGAGTGTCAAATTCAAGGTGGAAATCAATTTTTCCTGAGATGTTGAAGACACTGCTGTTTTTTGTTTGCCTGGATATCTTCTCATCTTCCAGCCTCAGCTACCACGATGATTCCTAATCATATGTGTGTGACCTGTTTTTATCCTTTTGGAAGCTTTTAGAATCTTCCATTTATCACTAGTGGGTTTTGTTTTGTTTTGTTTTTTGAAATTTCAGTGATGTGTCTTCATGTAACCGCCCCCCCCCATTCTTTTACTGGGCATTTGGTGGGCTCTTCCAATCTGAAACATGTGTCCTTCAATTCTGTATTACTTTGCATGATTTCTTTGATTTTTGATCTCGTTTCCTCTTTTCCTTCTTCTGCACATTCATTAGATGAAAGACTTGATCCTTTTATTTTCTAATCTTTTCTCTCCACTTTATTGTTAACTCTATGTTGTTTTGTTCTGATTTCTAGGAGTTTTTCTTAAATGGATCTTCAACTATTTAATTTCTGTTTATATTAGTTTTATATTCTATGAGTTCTTTTCTGTTTTATGAATATTACTTTTTATAGAATCATCTTTGTTACATAGATACAATATTTTCCATTTGTGTCTCAGAGAATATTAGTTATTGTTTTGGTTTGTCTTGCTTATTTTCTTTTTTAATGTTCCCTGTATTGTTTTTGTCTCCTCTAAGTTATAGTACTTTATTTCTTGATTCACCAAACTTTGTGAGATTGTTTACAAGTAAATAAAAAATAAGCACGAGTTGTTGAAATACCAAGTGGAGGGTTGCCTGGGTGGCTCAGTCAGTTAAGAATCTGCCTGCAGCTCAGGTCATGATCTCAGGGTCCTGGGATCGAGTCCCACATCAGGCTTCCTGCTCTGCAGGGAGTCTTCTTCTCCCTATGCTACTCCCCCTGCTTGTGCTCTCTCACTCTCACTGTCAAATAAATAAAATCTTTTAAAAAAAAATCAATAAATAAAATATCAAGTGGATTGGGTTAAGTATAACTTTTGATTTAGAACTAAAAAACTCTTGGGTGCTTGGGTGGCTCAGTGGGCTAAAGCGTCTGCCTTCAGCTCAGGTCATGATCTCAGGGTCCTGGGATCGAGGCCCGCATTGGGCTTTCTGCTCAGTGGGGATCCTGCTTCCTCTTCTCTCTCTGCCTACTTGTGATCTCTCTCTGCCTAATAAATAAATAAATAAATAAATAAATAAATAAATAAATAAAATCTTCAGAACTAAAAAACTCTTTTCTATTAAAAAGCTGTGTCTTAGAACTTAAATAAACACATATCAAATTAAATACCTCTAAAATCTCTGCAGGAAGCTGACTAAAAACTATGCTTACCAATCAAAGACTTGTGTGCTATTTTTAAGCTATGAAGTTTAAATTTACCTCCTGTGCCCAAACAAGCTGCATTGATTTGAATTTTGTTTTAACATGATCTCCCCCCAATGTGACCCAAATCAAGAAGTATGCATCTTAAGAAATCAAAAAAGCTGGGAATGAAATTTGGAATTTCAGCAGTCGCTTGTCTTGATGATGTCCCGCTAGTCCTTTTAAGATTTTATTTCAGACGTTTTAAACTTCATTTGGGGCAAGACCTTGATGATATATCATCTTACAGTAAAATCTTCTAAGTCAGTGAATAAAGCATATAAACAAAGTTGCTGGACCAAGAAACATATTGATAAAGATCTGGTCCGCAAATCCGTTTGACAGAAGCAAACATACTTGAGGTGATATAATTTATTACTTCCTCCGAAGCAGGACAGGCTCTAGACTTATTTGTGACAGAAACGAAGTGAACTGAAGAGTCTGTTCACACATAAGGCAGTGAAGTGCGTGCTTCCTGACAGAGAGACCAGATCTCAGGTTCCCATCCCTGCCCTGTGGCCCCTCAAGGCAGCTATGGTCACCGACAGGGATGTTTTGTGCCTGAAGCTCCAATCAAGTGTTTTGAGTTTAATGTCTTTTGATGTCCTAGATATGGACCCCCCCTGGAAACCTGTGGGACCTCCCTGGGGAAGGTGCAAAGGGTCCCAGCATAGGACGGTGCTTAACCAAGATGTGTTGTTCTCACTGAGGGACACTGATATCCTTGCTCTGGTAAAAAGTTACAAGCGGTGAATGTTGGTAAAAACCAATACACCCAAAAGAAAACAACCCAAACCAAAACAACATCAACAACAAAACAAAAAAACATAACACGTTCGCACATATTCTTGCTTTTGTGGAAAATATTTACATGGTGATATAGAGTGGTTTTCTTTGTTTAGAGTGTAAACTGTTTAAGGAACTGGTTTCTTCAGTGATATCAGCTTTTATTTTATAATAAAAATTTTTGCTTTAAAAATAAAGTGGAAAGGGGCAGTCTGGGTGGCTCAGTCGGTTAAGTGACTGTGCTTGACTCAGGTCATGATCCTGGAGCTCCAGTATCGAGTGCCCCATCAGACTCCCTGCTCACCTGGGAGTCTGCTTCTCCCTCTGACTCTCCCCCTTCTCGTGCTCTCCATCAAATAAATAAATAAATAAAATCTTTTTTAAAAAAATAAAATAAAGAAGAAAGAAATCCAGCAAAATAGTAAACAGTAAACCCAGTAAGATAATATTTATTTTCTCCTTTTAAACTTGCCTGTGTTTTCCAATTAGCTTATATTTGAAAAAGTAAAAATAAATGTTAATTTTTAAAATAAAATTTTAAGTGCTTCTAATGCAAAGCAGTTGCTCAGAAAAACAAATCCAAGAAGGAATTTGTTAAGAATCTCTTTATAAAAACACAAGTGAATCAAACCTAAAATATGTAGCACTTATTAAACTGTACATTCCTCCAGAAAAATGCAAATGCCTTTTCTAGAACATGAACATGCTAAAGGACAGAATCGGTATCATTCATTCATTCATTCATTCAACAAATGTTTATTAAGCCCATACTATGTGCCAGGCATCTTCTAGATGTTATAAAAACAACAGTGAACAAATCACATGAAATCCCTGCCCTGTAAAGATTGTAATCTGGTAGGGATGGAGGGGAAAACAAACCATAAGCAAAATGAAGAATTAATTATATAGTATATTATAAAGTGGTACGTGGTAGGAAGAAAAATAAAGCAAGTAGGGTCATTCTTAAAATTATGATCATGTAAAATTTGCTTTGATTTTACTTTCGATTTGCTTTGATAGTCAAATAGCTCAAATTTGACTATGACCTCATGTAGTTGATAAATTTCTGTAGAAAATAATTTAAGTCCAAATTATTTGGGGTTAGCTAGGTCAGATCTGGGAACAGAGGAAAAAGTTGAAGAGGACAACATTGTAAAAAATGTACTGAACCAGGAATGTTCTGATCCCTCAGTCATTAACTGAACTTCAGGGCCGTGTATTTGGCATTGAGACTGAGGGGCGAATTGAATGGGAGGCTGGACTGACTGGAAGACCCTACATCTTGGATTCCGAGGTGCCAGGGGAAGGCGTGGAAAGATGGGAGAGCTAACTTCACATACCAGAAAGTTTAGTTAACATGTGAGAGAAAAAGTAAATCTTCTCTATGGTCCTGTATAAGTCAGGAACACTTGGAACTGTAAGTGGAAATGACAATCAAATGACTAACAATAGAAGGAATTTTCTGGCTCTTAAAATTGAAAAGACCAGAACAGATTAAGACAAGGCTCTCTGCAGAAGCTCAAATGCTATCCTCTGGAAACTGTCTCATTCCCTCACAGCCCTCCATCCTGCTGTGTTCATTCTCAGCAAGGACACAAGTAAAGATTGCCCCAGCCAGTCTGGGCCCTCATTTTGTGCTAAGCATAAAGGACTACCTTTTCCCCAGCATCTCACCATCCTGTGCCCAGCTACATAATCCCAATCTCTGAGAGTGAGTGGCTGACATGCCCATGCCTAAAGCTGAACCACACAGGCAAGAGTCAGAGGTGTCTCCCCAGGAATACCTGATGGGGAGAAGTAAATGCTAGACAGGGAAAAATGAGGGATCCACTGTAGGTCATGCAGGGTGAAATTCAGAGTAAGCTCAGGATCTACAAAGTGACAGGCTGCCTTTCAATAAAAGGTCAGTGTAAGCCATCAGAACCTCCCAAATTGAGACGAGAAGAGGTAGTGAGCTCTGTCGGAGAAAGTTCAATCAAAGACTTGTATTTCTAAGATTGCTGAGGTTTCACTCAGTCCCCTGAATCAATCAATCAATCAATGGATCGCTTTGTGATTGGACACCACAAGACCTTCCTGTTTCTACTGCTGTTTTGCTTCTCCATCCTACCATCCTATCTTACTGGGCAACTGCAAATGTCTCCTGGCTAGCCTCCCTATTCCCCGCTTGTCCCCCGACAATTCATTCTCCACCGAGCAGCCAGAGGAAATATCCATTTACTCACTCAACAAATATTTATCCAGCCCCTGGTGTGTGCCCGGTACTGCTCAAGGGAAAAACGTATTGGTGACCAAATACCTAAACCTCTGTCTTCAGGGAGCTTCTGTTCCAGTGGGGGGGGGGGAGGCAGAAAGAAAACAACATAAGCCAGTAACATGTATGATACATTAAATGGTGAGAGATGCTAAAAAGAAAAAATAAGGGCACCTGGGGGGCTCAGTCTGTTGAGCGTCTGACTCTTGATTTGATTTCAGCTCGGGTCATGACCTCAGGGTCCTAGAACTGAGCCTCTTGTCAGGCTCCACACTCAGCACGGAATCTGCTTCTCCCTCTCCCTCTGCTCCTCCTCCAGCTTGTATCCTCTCTCGCACTCAAGCAAATAAATAAGAATGAATGAACGAATGAATGAATAGAAAAAAGAGAGCAAATAGGTGTGCATGAAGTATTAGCGGTGGGTAGTAAGGATGGTCAGGGAAGACTTCACCGAGAAAGCTAATTTTTGAACAAAGACGCAAAGGAAGTGGGGGACTGAGGCACACAGAAATCTCCGGGATGAGGATTCCAAGCAGGAGGAAAGCCAGAGCACAGGCCCAGAGGCAGGAGCAGTGTAAGCAACAGTGAGAAGACCAGTGTGAAACAGAGCAAATAAAGGGAGACTATGAAGAGATGACGTCACCCAGAAAAAAAGGGGGCCAGATAAACTTTAAGGCTTTAGAAGTCATGATAAGGACTGCAAACCAGAGAGGGGAGTTGTCGCAGGGCTTTAACCAAAGTGAGGAAATCTGTCTTGTGTTTTAACAGGAGCACTTGACTGCTTCGAGAATAAACTGGAAGTGCACAGGGGTGGTCTCTCAGTCAGGAGACCAGTGCAATAATCCAGGTGAGGGCCGAGGTTGGCTTGAATTTGGACAGTAACAGTTGGGGCGGGGGTGCTGGTGTTTAAAATGTAAATCTGATGGGGCATCTGGGTGGCTCAGTTGGCTAAGCGTCTGCTCTCAGGTCAGGTCATGGACCCAGGGTCCTGGGATCAAGCCCCGCATCGGGATCCCTGATCAGCGGGGAGTCCGCTTCTACCACTGCCTCTGGCCCCACTCATGTGTTCTCTCTTACTTCTTCTCTCTCTCTCTCTCACTATGTCAAGTAAATGAATAGAAACTTTTAAAAATGAAAAAATGAAATAAGATGTAAATCTGATTCTATCACATCGTACTTAATTCCCTGCAAGATGAATTTATTTTATCACACACAAAACAAAATCTAAACTCTTCTCCAGACCCACAAGGCTGTATGTCATATGGGTCTTGCCTCCTTTTCCAACCTCGTCCCATATGGTTCTCCCCTCTAGCAGATAGTCTTCTCCTCTGCCATACCCTTCCTCCTAGTCTTTATATGTCCATCTCCTTCTGTCCTGCAGGTCTTGCCTTACATGTTTGTCTCAGGACTTTGAGAGTCAGCTTCTCGGAGTCTTGTTCAATATTGTACTCCCCAGTACCTAGAACAGTGCCTGACACATAGTAGGTGCTCAATGAGGTCTTGTTAAATACTTATACTGCAGATGGATAAGTTTATTTTCTCTTTAGCTTCTCAAAAACAGCACATAGATAGGTAGATAAAGAGATAGATAGAGACATAAGAAGGAAATGACACACTGATGTTGCTTCCATAGGAAACAGAACACAGCTCTACATACTGCACCACTCTGAATTAATAAAATACAAACACATCGGGATCATAATAACTGCCAAGTTACCTCTACACTTACTTCAGAGGAGAGTTATTTTCCCCCATGTCCAAGGCTAATTCTTCCTCCAGCCCCAGTCCATCTCCACAGCCTCACTCCCTACTCCAGGTTCCTGCTCAGTTATTCTTCCCCTCATGTGTTGCCATTGTCTCCCACTACCAGTAATGCCCCCAACCTTCTAAACATCCTGAAATCTTCCTTTTTGAAGAAGGGTCTCTTTTCTCCCTTTATTGACCAATAAGTCCCTTTATTCACAACAAAACTATTTTCAACTCCTCATACCTCGTACACTACCCAACCCACTCCAGTCTTGCCTCCATTTCATTAAAATAATGAATGAATGAATGAATAATTAGTGATGATGATGATGATGGTGATGTTAACCATCAGGGTCATGAGAGATATTAAGGACTGACTAGCATGAGCTGGGCAGTATTCAAGTTCCCCTAACAACTTTCAAAGTTACGCATCATTAGTCCATTTCACAGAAAAGACCATGGAGCATCACAGATACTGATACAGATACTTTGCTCAGAGAGAAATAATAACCATAGTCAGTAATGGGTGGTAGACAGAGTAAAACAAAAGTCTACATACCTTCAACCAAACCATCCATCCCTGCTGAAGGTCATCAACAAATTCTAAATAACATTTCTAGTGAACACATTTTATTCCATTTGCAAGCTGTGTCCTAAAGGACCAGGAAAGTCTAAGAAAGGCTATTTTTTTGGGCTGGGAATGTTTAAAAATTTTTCCATGTAAATTAATGGTAATTGTTTCTTTGTTTTATGCCATTTTTGGCTTACAAAAGTTTCATAGAAACACTACTTTTGGATAGCAGGTGAAACCTGTACTGTGGTTCATATTATTAACTCCATAAATTATTTTTAATAATTATTAATAACTGTTATTTTACACTGAGAATATTTTTATGTTTATACATGTATCGATTTCTTTGCTCACACTATCTGTTTGCAGCTTAGCCCTTCCTTCTGGGATTACATTCCTTCTTTCTAAAGTACAGTTTCTAGAAATTCTTTCAGACTAGGTCTGTTATAAAAGGTCTCTTTTTTTTTAATCTGAAAATATGTCTATTTGTTGTTGCTCTTGAAAAATAGTTTTCTTAGGTACAATTCTAATTTGACAGTTATTTCTTCTCATTACTTTGAAGAAAAATGTTCATTATTTTCATTTTCATTTGAGGGAGAAATTTTTTTTTTTAAGATTTATTTATTTAAGGGTGCCTGGGTGGCTCAGCTGGTTAAGCGACTGCCTTCAGCTCAGATCATGATCCTGGAGTCCAAGGATTAAGTCCCGCATCAGGCTCCCTGCTCAGCAGGGAGTCTGCTTCTCCCGCTGATCCTCCCCCCTCTCACACACTCTCTCTCATTCTTTCTCTCTTTCAAATAAATAAATAAAATCTTAGGGAAAAAACCCCAAAGATTTGTTTATTTAATTTTAGAGAAAGCAAGAGCATAAGCCAGGAGAGGGGCAGAAGTGGGGGGGGAGAGAGAATCTCAAGCAGATTCCCCACCAAGTGCAGAGCCAAATGCAGGGCTTGATGGCATGACCCTGAGATCAGGACCTGAGCTGAAATCAAGAGTCGGACAGAACCATCCAGGCGCCCCTTGAAGGGGAATCTTCATGTCATCTTCCAGCTTTCATTTTTAATATGGACAGCTCTGCCTTTAGTCTAATTGCTCTTCCTTTGTAGGTCTTTTCTCTTTTCTCCCTGGCTGCCTTTAGGTTTGCTTTGTCTTTGGCATTCTGCAGTTTTGCTACTTTGTGTCTCGATGTGATTACCTTTTAACTTGCCTTGCTTGGCATTCATTGTGCCTTCTTTATGTGTGGATTTGTGTCTTTAATCCATTGTAGAAAGTCTTCAGCCATGATTTGGTAAAAATCGACTCTCCTTCAATCTCTTTATTCTCTACTTCTTAGACTCTACTTAGATGTATATTAGAACTTTCTTGTCCTTTCCATCATATCTCTTAGTCTGTCATTAACAACTCCTATCTCATGTGTTTGTGCTACATTCTGAGTGATTTTTGCAGATTTTGTGCCAGTTTCCCAATTCTCTGGTTCTAACATGCTGTTTGACTCATTTGCTTTTTTAAAAAAAATGTACGTCAATAATTATTATGTTCACTTTAAACATTTTTTTCTAATATTCCTGGTCAACCTTTGTTCATTTTTGTGATTCTGTATGCTTTCCTGTATAATTTTCATACATAATTATTTTATATTCAAGCTGATATTGCCAATTTCTGAAACCCTCAAAAGTCTAAACATATTACTGCTTTTTCTGCTAATTCTCATTTGAGGGAGTTCATTTTTCATGCAGTCATGAGCTGATATTTTGTGAAAAAAACTAGGTGTCAAAGTTGAAGCTTTCTCCAGAGATGATTTGTGTTCTTCTGGGATTTAGATGGCACTACTACCCTGAGAGCATTCTGGTCTCTTTCCAGTTTCTCTGGTGAATTTTCCAGTTTCTGGTTCAGCTCAGCCCCATGGTCACTGGTCCAGGGTTTCATCTTCTTGTTGCTATGCTGAAGGTAGATTTGCCTTTGGGCCAGTTTTGCCTTTCGCATATATTTATTGTTCCTATTCGCGTATCAGGTACCTCTTAGAAGGAGTTGGGAGTCCTTGGAAATCTGTTCTTCCTATTGCAACATTGATGTTAAAAACCTTGCCTTAAGCATGACAGTGTTGTTTCAAATCAAGAGGGCTCTTCAAAGGATCTAGTCTACCATCATATCCTCCCTCTTCTTGCTTCTTTTTTTTTTAACCTACCTGTTTTCATTCCACAATATTATTTTTTTTTCTGGAATCTCCTGCTACTTCTCTGAATTTTCTTTTTCAGTCCTTCTCTCTCCCACATCTCCATTTTTTTTCTTCACCCTTTAACATATTTTAAAGTATTTAAAGAGTTTTCCAGAATCCCAGTTCTCCTTTCTTCTTAGTTTATCTTAATTTGGACTTCAGCTATAGTTCCAGTATTTCCAGCCCTTCCAATCCTAAATTATAAATCTGTTTCAAATTACCCTCTCATAACCTCCATTTGGATTTTCCCCAAACTCAAAAATTTCACAACTGGCCTTATGACCTCTCCCATATGGCACTTACAAATCTACTTCTCTTCCAACATTTCCCAACTCAGCTTTGGACACCACTGTCCACCACTCACCTAAGATGGATGGGCCTGTCAATTTTAACACCTAAATATCCCTTAAATTCTGTCCCTTTCTCTTCTGTTTCTATCATCCCTGCTGCGGTTGGATCCTCATCATTTCTTTCTGATCAATCGCCATCACCTGTCTTTCCTTCTCTTGCCTCCAGACTCACTGTTGAAATTTGCCCTACCCACTGTTGCTTTCGTGATCTTCTGAAATACAGGTATGAACATCACTCCTCTGTGGAAAATTCTTCATTAATTCCCCATTAATGCATGGTAAGTCCTAGACTTCATAATTAGGCATATAAGAACTCCATGATGCAACTTTAAAAGCTTTTCACTTTTCTGCTTACTTTTCTTTATACTGCAAGAGGGCCATGAGCGTATCTGTCTTGTTTACTTTGGCATTATTCTAGTGCCAAGCCCAGGGCTGATAACTCACAGATAATTACTAAATGGATACATCATTGCCTCATCTCTCATGCTTCTGATTCATGGACCCTTCTTGCTAGGCAATCTGGACATTTTTTTTTTCAGGAACACAAGTTTTTTCCTCCTCTCACAACTCTAGTTACTATTGACTCGTTTATTTACACGAACACATTAGTTTATCTTGGAATTACCACTAACTGGTACTTAGTAGGTTCTCTGAATGAATAAATGAAAACAAACTTAGAAGTGCGGCCTAGGAGAGGGTAACACATACATACCTGAACAGCTGACTGATACAAGGGACTGCAATCCAAGAGCAATTTCTCCCAGGTGGTCTATGCATAAGCAAATACAAGTACAGGCCAACATGTATCTTCCTTCCGCCCTTTCCAAGTCTGAGAACCAGATTTAACGAACCAATTCTTTTGTAGAACGAACCCAATCAAAACCAAAACAGAATAAGGGGCAAACAAACCAACTTCCGACAAAAAACTGTAAAGGTAACCGAGACTTTCTGAAGCCCCATATACAGAGAGCTCTAGCTCTAAAGGCGCCCAGGTGTTAACGGAAGCCCTGCCCCGAGGGAGGCGGGGCTTGCAGGACAGGGCGGGACTTGTCCGGTTTGACCACGCCCCGTGGGCGGGGTGTAAGCGGGCAGGAAGCTCTGAAGCCTGCGCACGCCCCCGCCGTTTCCTAGGAGACGAAACACACAAGACGCCAGAGCTTCACAAGTGAGCGAAAGAGGTAAGCGGCGGGTGCCGGGCAGGTAATCCCGAGCGGGCCGCCGGGCCGCCGCCCTCTGACCGATCCAGCCCGAGCCTGTCCTGAGAGGCCCGCCCGGCATGTCCCCTCGGTGCCCGGTCCTACCAGGGCCAACCTCCGCCGAGAGAAGGGGCCTGGACACTGGTAGGGGGAGGGACGGGAGGGAGAAGGACCCGGGGGGCGAGGGCGATGCTGGGGGAGGGTCCTTCTGCGCCTACTTTGTTCTTTGCTCTTCGAGGTCCCCTGGGCCACTTTTCCGCGCTCCTTGACCGCGGGGTAGATTCCGGGTGGGAGGAGGACGGCAGGCATCCCTCAGTGTGAGGACCGCCGCCCCCGAACCTCTCCGTTTTGATCCCCTTAAGCCCCTAACCCTTCTCCCTCCATCTCCCGCCTCCACCGCGGGGGCCGGAGGGGAAACTACTTCAGGAGTGAGAATAGGAGTGAGAAGCGGGATCGCGTCTCGGGAAGGTAGCGGAATTGAGTTCAGAACTACCACAAAAATAAAAAAGGAAGGAAAAGAAAGAAAACCGGGTCTAAATTCCGCCCTCATTTGTGCATCCCAAATGACTCCCAAAGGAATCCCGGCGCAGGATGGCCCTGCGGGGCTCCCAGCAGTGCCCCGCCAAGCCGGCTGCCGGGGTGCCAGGGGTCACCCTCAGGCGCCCGGACACACAGGGCCCCGGGTGACGACCCCTTACCCGTACCTCTGCAGGACCCCGGCCCCGGGAGTCTTTTAAAGGGCCCTAGTTTGCGCAAAAGGATAAGACAGCCGGCGTGATGAAAACTTCCTATCGCAGATAAGACATTTTAATTTAGGGACAGAGTCGGGAGGGGGCAGGGAAATGGGGAGGAATAAAACTGATTTTAGGGGCTTGTAATTTCAATTCTAAAGGAGATTAATTATATTTAATATGATTTTTAAAAGATTTTATTTATTTATTTGACAGAGAGAGAGAGATCACAAGGAGGCAGAGAGGCAGGCAGAGAGAGAGGAGGAAGCAGGCTCCCCACTGAGCCCGATGTGGGGCTCGATCCCAAGACCCTGAGATCATAACCTGGGCTGAAGGCAGAGGCTTAACCCACTGAGCCACCCAGGCTCCCCTTGAGATTAATTATATTTAGATAATCATTTTAAATGACCAGACATCTGTCTTAATGATAACGAAATTCTTTGAACCAAAGTAACAAATTACTCTCCAGCCTTCGGACTTTTCCTTTACGCCCGCGGTCCCCCAATTCTCCGCAGCGTCTGGCGAAGGGAAAACCCCCACCCCAAGGCGGTCACTTAACTGTCTGTGCAAAGCTGGCCTCGGCGCAAGGTTGTTTGATTCCTTCTTTGGAGTGGTTTTTTATTTCGTTTCGTTTTAGAATAATGTGTGAATGTTAGCACGAAGCACAATGTCGTTACTTTTTTAAACACGGAATCTTTGTTGTTCCACTCTAAAAGCTCTCCTTTCAATTTCTGTAAACGTGTGTCTTGGTTACTTTGAGACCTTTTTTGTTTTGCTCTTAAACAACTTAGTGCTTTTTAAAACGTTATTATCTTTTAAACAAACGTTAATGCCACTGTTGGAGTGATATCGTTTCAGTAGGTTCTGCGAAGACGAGCTGAAGATTTCTAAAGGTTATCTGTTCAGTGATTGGCAGACTCAAGTTTTACCCTCCACTTGCCCTCTGTGTTCATCTTCTTTAATCCTGTCTAAATTCCTTTTAGCTGGCAGAAGCTATTGAGGACACAGCTTAAGTTTACAGTAATTGTGCATTTAAATACACAGTAATTGTGCACTTAGATAAAAACAAGAAAACTACAATGGGAGAGAAATTATAAGGGTATTTATTTAATGTAGGTCTATAATTGAGGCTTTAAATCTCTTTAAATCAAAATATAAATTTGTTTAGCCATAGGTAAGTCACTAAGTATTGTAGGTTAATTGTAGAGAATTCCAAGTTCCTAACAGTTCTGTTAAATTAAGGATCATAGTTGTAGTACCTTTACTTGTGTCCTGCTTTGTTGCATGTATGTACATATAAATGGAAATATCTATACAGTTGACTCTTGACCAATGCAGGGATTAGGGGTGTGAACCTCCACAGAGTGAAAAATTCTAGTGTAATTTTTGACTCACCAAAAACCTAATTGCCCACTGTCCACCAGAAGCCTTACTGATGACACAGTTAACACATATTTTGTATATTATGTACTGTGTTCTTCCAGTAAAGTAAGCTAGACAAAAGAACATTTTATTAAGAAAATCAGAAAGAAAATACATTTCAGTACTGTCTGGTGTTGATCGGAAAAAATCCGTAAGTGAGCCTGTACAGTTCAAGCCCATATTGTTCAAGAGTCAGCTGTAGAGATGGAAATATTCACATACATAACAAGTCACGTTACTACATCTCTGCTCAGTAGAATTTGTCTTCCGTAGATCGACCTAGAAGAATAAATGTTACCTGTAGAGAAATATTACTGTGTGTGAACCGAGAACCCATAGGCAATTAGTTTAGGAGTTTGCTATGGTACATCGGTTAAAGTAGTTGTTTATGTGCCATCAGTGAATAGAAACATGAGAATAATGATTTTAAAAAAAACCAGACTCTTTACCTGGATATCTGTGCCTTTTTCCACATGGCCATTGTCTTTATATTTTCAAAGAGGATATGGGGACAGCTGAAAGACTCAGCTTCTAACCCTGGAAAACTGTTTTTGTAATGAATATGGCTCAAAAGAGGCCTCTCTAAGGCTTCTGTTTGGGAGTATAGTATGTAACTTGTTTTACTTAAAGGTTAGGTAGGGCTTACACTGGACAGATTCTCTGAGAGCCACAAAACAGATCTTTTTAAAATCTATGTCCTACTCATAATCTTTATCACTCTACCCCTTAAGTCACAGAAGCTGAGAAATGGCTGGGTCCCCTGTTTATTCTTCCCTGAATGTAAGCAGACCCTATGCTGTAGCCGCCCTCGCCTGAAACAAACTGTGTTTCCAGTGTTTATTTGGAAAGTGGTTGGTTAGGCTTGGCATGAAGTTCCTACAATTTCCTCTCCAAAAATGGTTGGGTTTCCAGGCCAATGCAGAAAGTTATCAATGACTGAATGATCTGTAGTGCTGATAATACTGGTGATGGTGGTGGTTATGGTTTTAATAGTGGAAGATAAAGAGGCAATTAATTCCACTTTTGGAAGCTAAGTCACTGCAAGGTAAAATTTGGACTGTTGTTTCTTGCACCCTCTCACCTCTGCATTTCTGTTCCCACCTCGGCAGCTCCCTCTTTCATTCCCTTCTCAAGCAAAAGGTCCTTTTCCAGAATTGCCTGCATTACTTCCTGCTTATCAGACCCTCAGTGCTTGTCCTCAGTTAGGTATTAACATGAAAGAAAATGTGATCTCTCTCCCTCTGTGAAATAAATAAATAAATAAAATCTTTAAAAAAAAAAAAAAGATGATGCTATTATCCCACTGAATTTCTGAATTAAGAAATTCGTTTTCATAAGGGGGGCTCTACTTAGATTCCCTTCCTCCTGTACTACTTTCTTGCTCGCCCCTGTTTCTGGCCTGTTATTTTTATAGTGTCCTTCTGAGTATAGAGCCAAATGCAGCCTCAGGGCCTGGTAGGGGTCAGGAGCACCATTCGCAATTTCCATTTGGTCATTAGCATTTTGGTATTTTAGGGTAAGGAAATGGGTTAGGAATCTTAAAGTGGAGGTGGGGGTGGGTAGTTCCTTTGGCTGCCAGTACGAATGGGTTCTTTAGAAGTTGGGGACTACCCTACAAAAAACAAGCAGCCCCAAACCTAATGCAAATACTAGAGTGACTCCATCATTGATTCTGTGACTGATTACAGATACATTATATTATAGATTACAATCCTACTGATACGATGAACACTGTGGTCTTATGGACAAATATAGTCTCTACATTGTTACTTAACCAGAAGGGATCAGTAAACCTATAGAGGGCACTTTTCCTTCAAAGGGAGGTGTATGCCACCTTAAGTGAGATAAGCTAGAAAAGAGGTCAAACAATTTAACATGCTGATAACAAATTGCAAAATACTGACTTAATAAAATTCTAAATGATAAGAATAACAAATTTTAGTCTGTGTTTTGTTTAATCATAACTCATAGTACAAAACAAACAAATCGTAGGTGCCCAGCTGGCTCAGTTGGAAGAGCACGCAACTCAGGAGTCATGGGGTCATGAGTTCAAGCCCCATGCTGGATGTAGAGATTGCTTAAAAATAAAATCTAGGGGCGCCTGGGTGACTCAGTGGGTTAAGCCTCTGCCTTCGGCTCAAGTCATGATCACAGGGTCCTGGGAGCAGAGAGCCTGTTCCCCCTCTCTCTCTGCCTGCCTGTGATCACTCTCTCTCTGTCAAATAAATAAAAAAATAAAATAAAAAATAAAAAAGATAAAATAAAATCTAAAAAAATCCCCCAAAATGTCTTTCAAAAATATATTTCCTTAGGCAGATATAATAAAAAATATTTCAAAAATATTTCCTTATGCAGATAAAGGAAAAAATTAAGAAAAGCAAATACATGTGTGGGTCAGGAACCATGTGGAAGGGGTGTTGACTTCCTTTATATAAATGCCTTAATATTTCAATTCCATGTGTATGTATAATGTAAAGACCACTTATAGAAAACTCCATTTTCAGGCAAATGGGGAATCATTTGCTGGCATCTGTTAAGACCATTTGCTCAGATTTAAGCTGAAAAAGAATATCTAAATAGATATGGAATCTACTATTGTGATCTCTTTTTTAAGATCCTGGCCACAATTAGCACAGCCTAAATTAATTCACATATGACTTTAAAGGTGGTATTATCTTTATGAAGTAAAATAAATGATAGCCTAATACACCCTCATCCTGTTACTTAAAAGTCCCACAGGGTTCTCCCCACCTTTTTCCTGTGGACAAACACATTCCCGTAATAGAAAACAACATAGTTTTATTGTCCCTCCCTGCATTTTTCCTTTTTCCTCCTGAAAGCCTGCTTTTGGGAGTCGTAGGTACTTTGATGACCATGCCATATCCTGTGGGTCCGAAATTTCTGCATATAATAGAGAAACAATTTCTATGATTTTATTTTGTGGAAATGAAACAGTACTACAGTGAAAGAAAAGTAATCTTTGAATGAAGCCTCAAATTATAAAAGGCATTTTAAAACAAACTATTTTCATGGTGCCAAGCATTTTGTTACCATCTGCAACTCAGCATAAAACCTTGTAACAGAATGTCAGAGATTTTTAAAAGCAATATAAGAATGAAATGAGAAGCGGTTCCTTGAAACAGAACTAAGAGGGAACAAGGGGAGGAAACTGTTGAGTGTCATAATGGGGTACACAGCAAAGCCAGCACTTTGTTCTGTTTTTCTTTAATTGCAGTAATACAATCAGGACCTACTGAAATCTGTACCCTTCTAATATACAAAGACCCACGGTCCCTCATCTGTAGTTTCAAAATTCACAAAGCTCCGAAAAATGAACATTTTAAAATAAATTTGTGCAACATTGCAACGTAACGCGACCTGAATGATGTGATTCCAGTATAGCCTTCCTTTATTTTACTTAGTGGACTTTCTTAAGTTTTCTGCAGCTACATTAAGATGCTGCTTGGGAAGTGTTATATCCACCACATTACTTTTCTAAAATGTACAGATTCCTGGATTCCAAACACATCTGGCCCAGGAGTTTCACATAAGGGATCATGGGCCAAATTCAATGTAATGCAAAAAGTGATTCAAAGAATGGATATAGTATAGTAGTCTGATTTTCCAATGTCTGATTTGGAATAATACAGATTATATTCAGTATAAAAGAATCCTACAAATCATTAAGCCTGTATTTACTGAATATAATGGGATAAATAGCACAGCACCATATAAATGAAGCAGTCATAAATGAATATTATGTCTTCTATGTGAACCCCATTCCACACAGCACAAAGGACTTACTGACAAATGTTTAACCCCCTGGTATTTATATTCTAATTCTTCTCTGTGCTTAGGTTACCAGTACATTTTTTGAAGCGATTCTTTAATGAAAATTCTTTCTTCTTGTTCTGTTTGTTTGTTGTTTATTTTTTTTTAAACAGGGTGTTCGTAGGAATGGAAGCACTGTTTCCTTGCCAGATTCCGTATCGCTGTATCTCATGAACCTTCGTAATCCTGGGCAAGAGCCTCTATCTAATGATGACAAACCTGTCACCGGCGTAGCCACAACAGTCTGGGGGGGGGGGGGGGGAAAAANATTCAACAAAGAAGTCATTTGAGCCGACCACTTCCGTTGCACTGTTTTCCTGAGATGAACCGGTACACAACCATGAGGCGGCTGGGGGACGGCACCTATGGGAGCGTGCTGATGGGCAGGAGCAACGAATCTGGGGAGCTAGTGGCCATCAAAAGGTACGGCGTGCGACACTGCCCAGCCTGGAGCTCTGATCTTCCTTTTCCTTTTCTTCAGAAAGCACTCCAGTGTAGACCCCGTGCTTGTCTAGCTGACGGGAACGCCATTCTGGAGGAAGGCTGTCAGAAGGGACTTCGGCTTGTCCCCACGTGTATTCATTCAGTTTTCTTTCTTTTTTTTTTTTAAAGATTTTATTTATTTATTTCACAGAGGGAGAGAGATCACAAGGAGGCAGAGAGGCAGGCAGAGAGACAGGGAGAGGGGGAAGCAGGCTCCCCGCTGAGCAGGGAGCCCGATGCGGGCCTCGATCCCAGGACCCTGAGATCATGACCTGAGCCGAAGGCAGAGGCTTTAACCCACCGAGCCACCCAGGCGCCCTTGATTCAGTTTTCTGCTGTGTCCGGCTGCGTTGATACATCAGAAAATATAAGTGCTCAGCTTTTCGTGCATAACAAATAGGAGCTGAAACGGAAGCTCATGTTTGGAAATTGTTTAGAATTTAAAGTTGAGTGCAGAGTAGAGTCTTTATTTCCTTAAAACAACGGGCCTCAGAATCAGAAGGCGTTCATGATATGAAATTGAGTTCTGAATGGTATGTGCTATTCTCCTAAGCGTGCCAATGAAATAGAACTATTATTAACTTAATGATTTCTTCTGAATCTACAGTATTTGTTATCTGTTATACGTTAACAAATTACCCCAATGCTTAGTGATTTAAGACAAGAACAAACCCTTATGAATTCACAGTTTCTGGGGGTCAGGAATTTGGGAGTGGCTCAGCTGGATGGTTCTGGCTTCCAGGTGTCTCCGAGGTGGTGTCATCTGAGGGCCGGCCTGGGGCTGCAGCATCCCCTCGAAGGTGGCTCACTGGGTTAGTGGACTAGGGCTGCTATAGCCAAGTACCACGGACTAGGTGGCTTAAACAGAGATTTCTTTTTTTTTTTTTTTTAAGATTTTATTTATTTGACAGAGAGAGACACAGCGAGAGAGGGAACACCAGCAGGGGGAGTGGGAGAGGGAGAAGCAGGCTTTCCCACACAGCAGGGAGCCCGATGCAGGGCTGGATCCCAGGACCCTGGGATCATGACCCTAGACCAAGGCAGATGCTTAATGACTGAGCCACCCAGGCGCCCCTAAACAGAGATTTCTTTCCTCACAGTTCTGACAGGTTCGTAGTCAGAGATTAAGCTTTCAGGGGGGTGGTTTCTTCTGCGGCCTCTCTCTCTCTGTGGCTCATACATGGCTGTCTTCTCCCTGTATCCTCACAGGATCTTCCCTCTGTGTGTGCCTGTGTCCTAATCTCTTCTTATAAGGACACTAGTAATACCGGATTAGGACCCACCCTAAAGACCTCATTGAACCTTAATTAATTCTTTACAGTCTGTCTCTAAATAGAGTCACACTTAGATATTTACAGCTTCAACATACGGATTGGGGGGGGGGCAATTTAGCCGAGAACAGGCCGCTGTAACAAGGTTTAAGCCACAGATTGTGCTTGGCTTCCACAAAGGAAACTTACAGATCTACAATTCTGGAGGCTAGAAGTCTAAAATCAAGGTGTCAGCAGGGCTGGTTCCTTCTGAGGATCTATTCTAGGTCTCTCTCCTTGGCTTATGGATGGCATTTTCTCCCCCTAACTCTTCCACATGGTCTTCCTTCTGTGCCCATCTCTCTATCCATATTTACCCTTTTCATAAGAACATCAGTCATATTGGATTAAGGCTCACCTTAACAATTTCATTTTAACTTTCACTGCCTCTGTAAAGACCCTATCTCTAAATAAGGTCACATTCTGAGGTACTGGGGGTTCAGACGTCAGCATATGAATTTGTGTGTGTAGTGGGGTGGACACAGTTCATCCCACAACACAACACTCACCCACAACCCACAGCCCACAACACAACACTCACTGGTTGACAAGTGGCCTGTTCACAAGGGCTTCTGCAGAGGGTTGCACGAGTCCTCTCATGACACGGCAGTTGGCTTCCTCCAGAATGAGTCCTGGAGACCGATTACCACATCAACCAAATCACGACAGTCTAAAATTTAAAATGCTTTAACATATGCTCATCAAATGTTAAAAACTTTGAAATATCATGATCTAAAGCATGTACAAGGAAATAACTTTATAAAATATTGTCAATAGCCATTATTGTCAAATACATGTACATTGTGAAATAACTGAAATGAAATATTTACCGAATGGGCTTAATAAAATTCAATACCCACTCATGACTGGGGGAAAAAAGCTCTTAGCAAATAGGAATAAAAAAGAAACTTCCCTAACCTGATAAGACTTGCACAATTCGTCATTTTTATGTGAAACATCAGAAGGACTGCTACTAAAGTTGGTTTTAAGACCAGACTGCCTGCTGTATCCCTACTAATTAAGATTTCTTTGGTGATCCTAATTAATGCAATAAGAGAAAAAAAAGAGGTATCAGTATTAGCCAAAATGAGATGAAATCATCCTTATTTATAGATTAAATCATTGTATATAGTTTGGGAATGCTTTGGTATATGAAATAAAAAACCTAGCCAAAAGTAACTTAGACAGGGATTTTTCTCGCATCATAAAGTCTTGAGGTAGGCATCAGAGCACCAGTACCTTGTCTATGCTGTTCTTCTGTCCTCAAAACCTGGTTTCTCTGTCTTCAAAACATACCTGCCTCACCCATCTCCAGAAGACTTCTGGTTACTTGTCATTGGCCGGAAGTGTGTCACATAGCACACCTGTGTATAAGGGATGCTGGGAAACCAAGTACTTAGCCAGGCGTTTGTATCCCTGTAGAAAAGTTGTGATAGTAAAGACAAAGAGAAGAGTGGTTTTGGACAGTCAACTGCTGTACTCAGTATCTACGTGTGCTAGATAGTGTTCCTAACTTAAGTAAGGACACGGCAAAGACGAATGAGAAGGGGAGGAGTCGCGGGGAAGACTTGAAAAAAATTTAAATACTCATTCAGCACATAATTATGAAGCTCCTACACTGGTGCTCAGGACAAAATGGGAATGAGACAAAGGAGTTACAATGTAGTGAGGAAGCCTGACAAATCAGACAAGTTACAATATAAACTACGGTTAAGTCCTATAATGGGGGAATAATGGTCGTAGTGGAGCACAGAGAAATGCTGAAGTATGCTGGAAGACTTCCCATAGAAAGTGAGAGCTCAGGAATAAGAAAAGAATGATTAAGAAAAAGAGGACGTGGGGGCACCTGGGTGGCTTAGTTGGCTGAGTGTACAACTCTTGGTCTCGGCTCAGGTCATGTCAGGCTCATGGGACCGAACCCCGAGTTGTGCTCTCTACTCAGTATAGAGTCTGCTTGAGATTCTCTCCATCCCTCTGCCCCTCCCCCACCAAGTAAATAAATAAGATCTTTTTTAAAAAATTAAAAAGAGGAAGGAGAAGAATGTTCTAAGCAGCAAGGTTAATAGGTATGAAGACCCAGAGGTGAGAGAATGTGAAGGCTTGCCTGGGGCGGAGGAGCTGTAAGAAGTGTAGGTGACTAGAGTGTAGATTCAGAGTGGGGCAGAGGAGGGACATGATGCTAAAGGGTGAAGTCATAAAGCCAGGTTAAAGAGTTTCTCTGTCTTGACTAGAAGGTGATGAAGGATTTTAAGCAGGAGAGTTGTTGATCTGATCAAATATTGCTTCAGAATGGTCCATTCAGCAGAAGAGTGGATACTTGATCAAAGGTACCAGTCAGGAGACTGGGGCAGTCATCTGGGTTAGAGGCGGCAGTGACCTGATCTAGGAAAACAGCGTTGCTTATGGACATAAGTGATAGTACTCGAGGGACATATAGGAGATAGGCTCTGTAGGAACCGGTGACTGGGCTTGGAGGGAAAGGAGTAAAGCATGTGCAAGAGTCCAGGCTAACCCCTCAGATTCTTAAATGCATAGTGGTGGTCCCATTCATCATGACAGGGACAATCACAGGCTTAGGGGTAAAGCTGGGTTCACTTTTGGCCATACTGGCTTTAAGATGCCCACAGGTAACTGCATATTTGCATTCAAAACAGGTCTGGGCTGGTGGTTTGGGAATTGTTAGTCTACAGATGCTAATTGAAGCTATATAGAAGAAAAAGAAAAGAGGTCTTCCTAGGGAGCACTAAGGAATCCCAGCATATAAAAAAATGGGCCTTGGAAGAGGTAGGTGCTCATAGAGAAGCCCGAAAAAGAGCCACCAGAGAAGTAGGGAGGAAATCAGGAGAGTGTAGAAAATATCTGGACCCAAGGGAAAAATATAAACAAGTGCTCAACTCGAAGACAACTAAAAACTAATGACTGAAAAGCATTTCGGTTAGTTAGGAATGTTTCTTGCTCTAAGTGACAAGTATGTAAATTAACAGCAAATGATAGAACCAATGGCTTAAATAGGTAGATTATTTTTCTTCCATAACAGGAAGTCTGGATTTTGATGACTCCAGTGAAATATATCTAAATCTCTTCTATCTTCTTCCATACCGAGCTGTTAGCATTTGTTTGCCCTCAAGCATGTCACTTAAAATGGCCACATTATGACGACTTCATTTCCAGGCATTATGTCTGTGGTTCAGGGTGAGAAGAAAGGAGAATAATACCAGCAAACCCTTCTCTCAAATTCTAAGTAAACTTGTTTCCCAGAAGCCCCAGAATGACTTTCCCTTACATCTTATTGGCTAGAAATGGATCAGATGGTCTTCCTTATGTATAAGAGAGGCTGAGAGGTGAGAATCTCTCTTCCCAGTTCTATACTAGGAGGCAAAAGGGAGGAAGCTAGAAATGGCTTTCTGGTACCCAAACCAATATTGGTATTCTTTGGATTTGGGGAACATGGTCTAATTAGTGGCTGTAGTGAGAGTTGTTCTAGTGAAATAGAAGAGGAGATAAGCCAGATTGCAGTAGGGCAAGGAGTAGTAAAAAGTGGGGGTAGTGGAGGCATTGAACTTTGAATAGTCATGGAGTACATGTCACTTAGTTGCTATAACAGTCATAGAAGGCTTTTCTCAGTACTCTCAGAATCCACTTTCAGAATCCCAGAGTACATGGGATGAATACTAAAGTGGAGCTACTGGCGGCAAGTACATGACTTTGTACACAGTCTTCATGGATTTGTACGGAGTGCAGAGACTGAAGGATGGCAGGGCAGGAGTGGTAGAAGATTGGGAAAGGGGGACATCAGAATATCTAGGTGCTCTTGAGGGGGACAGTGGTGGGAAGTCTGACCATGGGATCCAAGCTGGAGGGGGAGGCAGGCAAAGCCAAGTGTTGAACTGGTGGCCGTATACGGTATATCCGATGGTGATGATGGTAAAAAGATAGGAGGATATGGTCAGAATGTGAAGTTTTAAAGGCTGAGATCTTAGAGGATAGAACCATTCCTCATGATAGCAAGGTGTTTATGAGTGACCGTGGCACCACAGAAGGGAGCAGCTCTTTGGAGTGAAGAACTGTGAAGGCAGGCTACTGGCAGGATTATCAACATGAATGTTCACTCATTACTCCTAAAATCCTGGTCAAAACATAATCTTAGGATGGTTTTTGACCTGCAAGAGTCATACAGAAGGCTATGCCATTTCCCTCCAACCTGATGCAAAGCAATAAACTTGGCTTAAAATATTAGACCCCTTATTCTTCAATCTCAATGTATCCCTATTAGTTACCCAAACAACCTACATTCCAGAATCCCCGATCAGGACCATCATCTCGTGCTTTGTGGCATAAAACTTTAGGTACTGCAAATTCAGGCCACAAATACTGTAGGTATAACACTTTCAATCCATCCAAGTTGGATGAAAAAGTCTAAATAAATTCCATGTTGAATATATTTTGTGTAGCAGAGAAGAGCTGCCTATCTTTAATCTTCAAAGTGGCCAAGAAGCATGTCATCTTGAAGGGAAACATTATCTGGAGAAAGGTATTTTTCATTCTGAAAGCCTTTTAAGCAGAAGAATCAGGAGAATGATGTTTGAGGAGTGAAGTGGAGAAGAGTCTGGGGGCTAGCACAGTAGGGAGATGGCCAGGAGAAACAGGGTGTGGTGTGGCGCTGGTAGATGTCAGAGGGTTATAATTTCAGAACATGGGAAGAAAGTCTGAACTTGATTCAGTAAGCAGTGGGCAAGGCTTTCGAGCAGTCTTGAAATGCCGTCAAACTGGTTAGGATGAGTTGGCGGATATGTGGTTAGAAGTTGGGAGAACACTGTAAAGAACAAGATAAAAAGTACCTTTTTGAAGGGAAATTTTAATTTAGATCATGGGCAAGAAACCTTGTATTTGCATCCATTAAAAAACAAAAGACTGTAACACAATTTACAATTCATTCTAGCGGATGGTAGTAAGATTGTCTTATCTCATTAAAATATTTATTAAGCTCTCTGCTCTTTAAGGACTTGGAAGGCAATTCTATTTTGAAGGGTCTCCTGATTGTGGTATAGTTCCTCATGATCTCATCTGTGGGTACAGAAATTCATCCAGTCATTTAGTAAATATTTATTGAGGACTTACTGTATGCCAAAAATTGATGGAGGCATGTGGGGGTGTCTTCAGGGAGCTTACATTTGAGGAGAGGGAGGATGTTAGAGATGGTAAGTGCTATGCAGAGCAGAAACAGTGACCCAGTAAAGTACTATCCTTTTCTTTAGATGACTAGCTGGGCATAGACAGGAAAAGTAGCTCAGGGCATTAATAATAACGATTGGCCTGAAATGGTCTATTATTTCCTTTGACCAGCCAGCTCCTTCTAGCTCTGTCTGTCTGGTTGAAACTTCTGTTTTTTCAGTCTTTCGGTTTTTCACCTGCTGGTACCTTCTGTCTTTCAGGTCTCAACTGACATACTGCCTTATCAAAAAGGCCAGAGCATTAAATTTTTTAAAAAGAGTCCCTTATCTCATGGTCCTAGTAACTAATTTGTCTGTTTTGCGTTCACTAGTCTAAAGCCTATTTTGTGTTAGATGGGAGGCGCCATGGTAACCATTTCTGGTTCTCGTTCGTGCCTTGCCCTGGCACATAGTAGGTGTTGAATGAATGAATACTTGAAAGAGGAAAAGGCAGGGAATCTAAAAGGAGGTGACTTTTCTTATAATTCTAACAAATTGGCTTAATTTCTTAAAATTAAGTTCTTCACATTGGTTGAAGAAATTGGATAATTGTTTTATAAGGAAACTTTAGTATTTGTTGCATATAGACACCTACATTGCCTTAGGCAGTATTGATGAGCAGTAGTAATTGCTGGAAAGAAAGGAGAATATTAGAATATGTGGCTGCAGCTAGTACCAAGTTTCAAATAGAATAAAAATTTCAATTTTTACTAAATTAAAAAGGAACTTTAATATATTATCCAGGGTCTCAAAAAGATGTAAGCCTGATGATTCACAGACCTGTACCCCTTGGGCAAATAATAAAAATAAAATTAAAAAAAAAATGGATTTTAAAAAATTTTATAATTTTTAAGAATAATAACATTATATGTGCAGTTCTGGATGGATTTGATCATTTTCTTAAACTTCTTTTATGTACTATATTTCAATTGACTTTTAAATTTAACATTGTGCTAGATTTACCTTATCACTTTAGCAAGATATTTATTAATCTATAGCACGGAAATGTATCTTTTGGTAAGTGACTAGTAAACCATCAATTTCCCAAACCTCCATAAGTTTCTAGCACCTTCATGAGTATAAATGAAATTCTGATTCACTAAGGATACTTTAGAAATAGCAGTGATGCCCTTCATGTCTGTTGTAGCTGATCATAGATACTGGTAAAACAAGAACATCCAGTACTTACTGAGCGCTGAACTAAACAATTTGCAATAGGCTTTTCATATGCAGTAATTTCTACTGTAACTATGGAGCTTGAGGCACAGAATGGTCAATGGGGAAGCTGTACAAGGTCACACATCAGTGAGTCACCGAGCAAGGATTTGAATCCAGCAGGGCAGTTCCACAGTCCACATTCTTAACTACCATGGCGTGCTGCCAGTTCTTTGCGCTGCCATTCCTTTACTCATTTCCTTACCCTTGTGTATTACACTCTTGAAGGGACTCTGAATAATTCCTATAGGAATTAGTTTAATCAATAAAGATAACTTCAAGCTTCCTGAGAATCTTCTAGAACATCTCAATAGGAGATTATACTACTCAATGAAAACAGTAGGGCATATAGGGTCTTTATTTTTCTTTCAATTTTTTTAAAGATGTATTTACTCGTTAGAGAGAGAGAGCATGCCAGTGGGGGGAAGGGGAAGGAGAGGGAGAGAATTTCAAGCAGACTACTGCTGAGTGTGCAGCCTGAGGCGGGGGTAGATCCCACCACTCTGAGATCATGACCTGAGCAGAAATCAAAAGTCAGGTGCTTAACTGACTGAATCCACCCAGGTGCTCGTAGGGTCCTTAGTTTCATAATTCAGTTTTGTAATTTCTATACGTGAAGAAACACTTTTTAGAACATAAATCCTCTTTCTTGTCTCTCATTTTGCATGGTGACTAAAAATCTGTTCATAAAAAATAAAACCTCTATCTGTGGTGTTTATGGTAGAATTATTTTGTTACCTTTATTACTTTATTAGTTTTGGTATATTTTTCTTCCATTGGGATGGGAGAGGGAAAATAGAGAACAAAATGCAAGAAAGCAACAACTTTATAAATGGAAGGAGATATTTGCAAATAATATATCTGATGAAGGATTGGTATCCAAAATATATAAGGAACTTTTAGAACTCAACCCCAATACCCACAAATAATCCAATTAAAAAATGGATGAATGAAGACCTGAACAAGCATTTCTCCAAAGAGAAATATATATGGCCAACAGACACATGAAAAGATGCTCAGTTGGCACTAATCATCAGGGAAATGCAAATCAAATACACAATGAGATATCACCTCACATTTGTCAGAATGACTAAGATCAAAAAGACAAGAAATAACAAGTGTTAGTAAGGATGAGGAGAAAAGGGAACCCTTGTGCACTGTCGGTGGGAATGTAAACTGGTAAAACTATTATAGAAAACAGTATGGAGGTTCTTCAAAAAATTAAAAATATAACTACCATATGATCTAGGAATTCTGTCACTGGCTATTTACTCCCCAAAAATTAAAAACACAATTTGTCAAGATATATGCACCCCTATATTTACTGCAGCATTATTTACAATTACCAAGATATGAAAGTAACTCAGGTATCCATTAATAGATGAATGGATAAAGAAGGGGTGTGTGTGTGTGTGTGTGTGTGTGTGTGTGTGTGTGTGTGTAAAGAAATATTATTCAGCCATAAAAAGGAATGAAATCTTGCCATTTGCAATGACATAGGTGGAGCTAGAGAATATTATGCTAAGTGAAATAAGTCAGTCAGAGAAAGACAAATACCATTGCCTTCATTCATATGTGGAATTTAAGGAACAAAACAAACAAGCAGTGGGGTGGGTGGGAGGAAGAGAGAGACAAACCAAGAAACAGACTCTTAACTATAGAGAACAAACTGATGGTTACCAGAGGGGAGGTGAGTGGGATATGGGTGAAACACATGATGCGGGGGGGATTAAGGAGGCTACTTGTCAGGGGCACCTGGGTGGCTCAGTCATTAAGCGTCTGCCTTCGGCTCAGGTCATGATCTCAGAGTCCTGGGATCGAGCCCCACATCGGGCTCCCTGCCCAGTGGGAAGCCTGCTTCTCCCACTCCCACTCCCCCTTCTGGTGTTCCCTCTCTTGCTGTGTCTCTCTCTGTCAAATAATAAATAAAATCTTTTTAAAAAAAAAAAAAAGGAGGGCACTTGTGATGAGCACCAGGTGATTATGGATGTTTTGAATCACTATATTGTACATCTGAAACTAATATACGGTATATGTTAACTAACTGTAATTTAAATAAAAACTCAAAAAAATTGATTTTGGTATATATACACAATGGAAAATTATTCAGCTATAAAAAAGAATGAAATCTTGCCATTTATGATAACACGGACGGGCCTAGAGAGTACGATGCTAAGTGAAACAAGTCAAAGAAGAACAAATACCATATGCTTTCATGTATATATGGAATCTAAAAGGAAAGAAAAACCCAAATGAACAAAAAAACAGACTCATAACTATAGGGAACAAACTGGTGGTTGTGGGGTCGGTGGGGGGGGGCCGATGAGAGAAACAGGTGAAGGGGATTATGAGGTACAAACTTCCAGTTGTGAAATAAGTAAGTCACAGAGATGAAAAGTAGAGCAAAGGGAATAGAGTTAATAATACTGTAATAATATCAGATGGTGACCACCCTTATCATAGTGAGCATTTTATAATGTACATAATTATTGAATCAGTATGTTATATACCTAAAACTAATGTAACATTGTATGTCAACTAAACTTCAATAACAAAAATTAAGGAAAAACTTTTAAAAAGAAAGCTATTTCTTGGGCACCTGGGTGGCTCAGTGGGTTAAAGCCTCTGCCTTCGGCTCAGGTCATGAACTCAGGGTCCTGGGATCGAGGCCCGCATCGGGCTCTCTGCTCAGCAGGGAGCCTGCTTCCTACTCTCCTCTCTCTCTGCCTGCCTCTCTGCCTGCCTCTCTGCCTACTTGTGACCTGTCTCTCTCTCTGTCAAATAAATAAATAAAATCTTTAAAAAAAAAAAAAAAGAAAGCTATTTCTAAAGTTTGGTTGCTTCTGAATTTTTGTTGACCTGAATCACTTAACTTTATGGGCTTCTTGTTTAAAGCAGAGGTAATGATCTACAAGTCCTCAGTTCAAATTGTATCACTAAACTTGCTAGCAAAATTTGTGATTTTCTTTCCCTCTCCACTTTAGTGTTTCATATTTATCTGTTAAGTTCTAGAAAGAGGAAATTCAGAAGGGGCTCTTTTAGGAAAGCCCAATTCGACTGATCAGGGAAATATGAGAAGGCACCCAGAAAGGAAGGTGAATGGTAATCCTTTCACCATTGGGTTTAAAGCAGAATTTCAGATATAACATAATCGTGAATCTGCACCAAACTGCCCTGAGACAGTCAGAAGGGAGGTGACTTCCTTTTAAGGAGGAGGGGAGATCGAGCTTACTCAAAGTGAATACTAGAGTAAGAAAGCCAACGACATAATTTGTGTATCAAATCCTCTGTCCCTGTACACTAAACTTTTCTTATTTGATTTCAGGATGAAGAGAAAGTTCTATTCTTGGGATGAATGTATGAACTTGAGAGAAGTTAAGGTAAAATCCTACAGGTGTAAAGAATTCAAGGAGGCCTTCGCTCTGCCTCACCCTGTCTCATTCCTGAGGACAGTAGCTAAAGGGATTGTTTTGGTCTTTGTAGGAAGCATTCCAAAGATAATTGTATTTCTTATTTTTTTTTCTTTATCTTCCTAAGTAATTTCTCATTTCTTACCCGAATGTCAGTGGAGAACAAAAAAAAACTATACCCTCACATTTGAATGTATACTCTCACTTTTAAAGGAGCGTTTTAATTCATGTTTTCGAAGGAAAGACTTTTTATTACTACAGATCATTTCTTTCTATTTTATGCTGTATGACTTGCATAAATTTTTGGATACCTTTGTATGGAACTTCACATAGTTAAGTCAGAAAAAAACTTAGGCCTATTGAATAGACTGAAAAAAAAAGTGACATTGAAATGTTTGGTAGGTATTATTGGCTTGGTTTATTTTTGTACTTACGTTCATTACTTAAAACAATTACTGCTTACTTTAAATTGGTGTTCTAAGATATTCTTAGTCATGTAAAATGTTATAGACATTAAGACTTAATTCACTCATGAATTCAGAATAGAAGATTACTTAAGGTAATTATCATAGAGATTGATGAGATTTTGCCAACTTCTATAACTTTGCTTTAAGAATTTGAATGCTTATTTGCTGTGTTACAGTCTCTGAAGAAACTCAATCATGCCAATGTGATTAAACTAAAAGAAGTTATCAGAGAAAATGACCATCTCTATTTTATATTTGAATATATGAAAGAAAACCTCTATCAATTAATGAAGGACAGGTATGTCTTTATTTTATACAAACTATTTAATGTTTTCCCTGTTATCTCTTCTGTGAGTTCTTTGGATCCCTTCAATATGTCACACTTTACATAAGTGTACAGATTTATCATTCCAAGAGGTAGATCTAAATTAATTAGCTATTACCTTTATAATCTTGAAGAAGAACCAGCCATGACATAGTCACCATTTTCCTGATGTAAACACACACATTATCTATCTATACTTTTGAAACAAAATCTATCTATAGTTTGGCTTACTTGTTTGTTTTTTAAGTAGGCTCCATGTCCAGCAGAGCCCATCATGGGACTTGAACTCATGACCCTGAGATCAAGACCTGAGCTGAGATCAAGAGTCAGACCCTTAGAAAGAAAAGTGAATTGGGGTAAATCGGAAGGGGAGATGAACCATGAGAGACTGTGGACTCTGAGAAACAAACTGAGGGTTATGGAGGGGAGGAGGGGAGGGGGGATGGGTGAGCCTGGTGGTAGGTATTAAGGAGGGCACATATTGCATGGAGCACTGGGTGTGGTGCATAAACAATGAATCTTGGATCACTGAAAAAATAAAATTAAAAAAAAAAGTCAGACCCTTAACCGACTGAGCCACTCAGACGCTCCCAATATCTTTCTATAGTTTTAATACTAATAAAGCTGGACTTGAACAAAATTGAGATTACCTTCATTGCTCTTGCAAGCATTTTGTGAAAATTTAATGACAAAAGGGAGGAAGGTGGAGGAAGTTTTCATGAAGGATCTAATAAGTTGATTCATTAGATTGTTTAAGTGAATGATAAAACTTAATGTGTTACCAATCCCAAAGAAATTCTCATTTTCATTTTTAAACCCATGAACAGACTCTCTAAAGAGGGAGAGCTTCAGTCATCTGCCTTGAGCTTGGAGAGGTTATATTTTGGCGGTAGCTGACGGTCACATGTGCGAGATTAATGTCCACTTTACCTGCTTTTAAAGCCAGAGTTGTTGAACAAAAGATCCTAAAATACTTTCAAAATAAATTTCCCAGTGGAATGATGACTGTTCTCTCTGTATTTCTTTCATATACACATCATATACACACTCAAGATAATAGATGGTGAGTGAATTTTTCTCTAGTCATATTTTTCTTTCTTTCAAAAAATACTTATTGAATGCCTGTTAGGTTCCACCGGCTGATACTAAAACATTAATAGAAGTTAAAATAAAAGTAAAGAAAATTTCTACCCCTCAAATCGGTGTTTATTTTTCTAGAGTTCTTTCTAGCCCTTGGATCCAGCTATGCCTATTTTTTACATACTTGCAATTTTAATGGTGATCCATTTTTTGTTTGATTGATTCTCTTACAAGCATTTTGTTTTGCTGATATATAATCTTCACAGTTGCTATAGTTAGTATGTTCTGTGAAATGACTATAGCATGCTTCACTTATCTCTTTAAACTACCTAAAAGAAGTAACTATCAGGAGAATAGATTGGTAATTATAGTTTATAATATTGATGGGATTTTTGTAGCCATTAAAAGTGATAGTTAGGAAGATTATGAAAATGCCTGAGTGGATTAAAAAACAGGAATCAAAATTGTAATTATGTGACACTGATAGTAATATAAAAGTTATACATGTAAATAGATTAGGACTGGATTAGAATACTGAAAAATCCGAATAATTTCTTAATCAGGTAATGGGCAATCTTAAATTTTTGGCTTCTAATAATTACATTCTTTAAAATGTATGGAGTGGGGGCGCCTTGGTGGCTCAGTGGGTTAAAGCCTCTGCCTTCAGCTCAGGTCATGATCTCAGGGTCCTGGGATCGAGGCCCGCATTGGGCTCCCTGCTCAGTGGAGAGCCTGCTTCCCCTTCTCCCTCCGCCTGTCTCTCTGCCTACTTGTGATCGCTCTCTCTCTGTCAAATAAATAAATAAAATCTTTAAAAAAATAAAATAAAATAAAATGTATGGAGTGATAAACCTATGCATGATATATTAAGATATAGGTGTTGAAGAAAAAGAAATTAAATGTAAATATTTGAAATGTTATACTTTCATCTGATTTAAAAAATATATTAGGGGCAGCTGGCTGGCTCAGTCAGTAAAGCATGTGACTCTTGATCTCAGGGTTGTGAGTTGGAAACCTACACTGGATATAGAGATAGTTAAAAATAAAATCTTAAGGGAAAAAAAAAATATATATATATATAAGAATCTGTTATTGGAAGTGGATGAAGCAATAGCAAGTGACACTAAAAGAATCAACTTTGGAATTTCATGATTCAATTCCAGATTTCTAAATTAAGTGGAAATAAAAATAATATTCTTTGAATATTATTTAATGTCAAAGGTATAAATTTAACAATTAACAATTGTATATGGTAAAGAGCTATCTGAGGTTAAGTGGTATTTTTACACTTTATTTTTGATAGCTAAACTTCCCGAACATTGTTTTAAGGATGAAGATTAATTTAAAAGTCTTTTCCATTCAAGTGAACTTTTAATCTATTTTAACTGAAGGCCAGTATACATAAACCTTTGCTTCAATGCTATAACTGTATCTTTCATTTCTAGCATTCTTTTTATAAATGTAAATTGTTGGCAAGGATAAAAATATTTTGCTTCTTTTAAAGTTTATTTTATAGTTTATGAAAATGATTTTTAAAAATATTTCAATAATATGTGATCAATACTATTTTCAATTTTGATGTAAGACCAGAATTTATCTTTCTTTGTCTGTTGTGCATTCTTAGCCCATTTGGTGGGATATTTTAAAACATTACATAAGCATATAATATAGCTAATAATATTCAAAAATAAGGCATTTTCCACATGTTGAGAACATTTTGAATAAACACCCTAATCTAATCAATCATGCTGTAATAAAAATATTAGAAAATGTTGAAATTATGATGAGCTCTCAAAGTTTAAAACGATTACTTCCGGAACAGAGTGGTTTCAGGGTCAAAGAATTAGTTCAGGGTCAAAAACTTAAAATGTGTTGTTCACATTAATTTGTGGCATGTTAATTAATAATGTTTGTCTTGATTTAGTCCATATTAGGATCTTACTTTAGATTTTATATAAATTCCATATAAAGTTGCTCTGTCCAGTACAGTGGCTACTAGTCACATGTGACTCTTGAACTCTTTAAAAATGTGGCTAGTCTGGACTGAGATGTGCTTTAAATATAAAATAAAAATATACATCAGACTTTGAAAACTTGGTACAATAAGAGGAAATTCATTAATAATTTTTACATTGACCATGTTGAAATATCTGGTATATATTAAATAAAATATATTGTTAAAAATTAATTTCACATTTCATTTGCTTTTTTAATGTGGCTGTTAGAGAAACTTTAAATACACAAGTGGTTCTCATTTGTGGCTCTTACTATATTTCCACTAGACGGTACCAGTAGACAATATAGGACTGAAGCACTTATGCCTCTAAACCTCTTAAAGACTACATGTTACAGATTTGCACCCCTGGCGTATCGGATGGTTATCAATTTTCCAATTTACTTTGCTCCTCTCAGGACAGTTTAAAATTTAGCTGTCTGAATATCTGTGCAACACATCCATTATTGGATTTGAGTTTTTAACCAAACATCAAAACAGAAAAAAATTCTAATTGTTATGTTTTAAATGTATAACCTTTAACAACTATAAAGCTATAAATCACACCCTTAACCATGATCATGAAACCAACAGGGTCTCCAAGGGAGGAGGAACATCTGCCCTTTGTTTTGGTTGGTTGGTTAAAAGAATTACATGACTGTTTATTTGTGTCTGTCTTCACAGAAACAAGCTGTTCCCTGAGTCAGTCATCAGAAATATTATGTATCAAATATTGCAGGGGCTGGCATTTATCCATAAACATGGTAGGTTTAAATTTCTTTTCCCCAGCTCTTTAGACTACTGTCAAGGTCATGCACAGGAATTATATATAAGCTGTTAAATAGTGTTATATTGAATAACTACAGATTTGGAGTATGGGGCAACATTGACATTTTTATTTTAAAAACCTAGACTTTCTATAATTCTGTATAACACAGAGTTTGTGTGCTCTCTAACTCTCTTCCTCTGCAGCAGAATTTGTTATCACTTTGATCACCAGCCTCTGCTCTCAGTTATCATAAACCCATCCTACAACCTCATTCGCCAAATTTACCATGGAAATGAAAAACAAAACAAATGCCCTTCTTTTGGAAAAGACTGGAATGCTTTGATCACATGATCACTTATTAACATTCAAACAGTTTAAAGCACCAGTGCTGCGGTATTTTATAGTTTTCTTAGTATTTACATTTAGTTGGTTCTAGTCTTTGAGTGAAATTAAAGACAGTGCTTCTTCCTGTTTCTATGAATTTCTTATTTATGTGATCTTCATTTATAGTTTTTTATGTATCTATCAAGCCAAAATAATTCATCCAAAAAGTTAATGTGATTATTATGAAAATTTTTGGCAAACATTTGTTTAGAATCCCTAGATGTTTATTTATTTTTTTTTAAAGATTTTGTTTATTTATTTGACACAGAGAGAGAGAGATCAGATCACAAGTAGGCAGAGAGGCAGGCAGAGAGAGAGGAGGAAGCAGGCTCCCCACTGAGCAGAGAGCCCAATGCGGGCCTCGATCCCAGGACCCTGAGATCATGACCTGAGCTGAAGGCAGTGGCTTTAACCCACTGAGCCACCCAGGTGCCCCTAGAATCCCTAGATGTTTAGATATTAAACGGGAAGAGTTGGTGCCAGACCACTGCTGCATTATGAACAGAGGCATTCAAAAATCCCCATCGTTAGTGTCCTTTCATGTTCACCCCATATTTTATATTTTCCCCTTTTCCCATTAACTGTTACAGGAAAAAATTATTTTCTAAAAACACTACTGATCATTTATTCCATATAGACATTGTCAGAACATTCCTGAATCCCACTTTTTTTGTCCTTTAGAAGTCTAAAGCTAATTAAGGAGGGCACGCAATGTGATATGCAACTGATGAATTATGGAACTCTACATCTGAAACTAGTGAGGGACTACTAGATGTTGGCTAATTGAATTTAAATTAAAAAAAAGAAAAGGAAGATTTAAAAAAAAGTCTAAAGCCTATGATAATATACTACACTCCATTGATTATAAAGTCATTTATTAATTACATGGAAACAAAGGATATATGCTATTTTAATTGCTCATAATGAATTTCCGATCTTCAACCGATTTTTAAACACTGGTCAGCATGGTAACTCATGATATTTGCCTGAGTTAATTTATGCCAGTAGAAACAAATGTGGTGTGGAAAACTCAAAAGCATTATGAATTATTTGATTTTGGAAACAGCTTTGTGATTTATTGATATTTTTTAGGCTAGTAATAAAACTAGTTTTGATTCCTTGGATATATATGTATGAACTACCAGCAACTTCAGAGCGAAAGTGGTTGAAGGAAGAAGTTAGCTTGGGGGTTAAAATCTGCTGTGACAAGTAAATAATATGAATAATGTATAGTTATACAGCAGATGATACAGTGATTTGGGACACCAGACTCCAAGAACAACAGACATTTTTACAAATGCTACATTATTCTTGCTATAATGGATATGATCACAGATGTAATACTTTGTGTAAATATTTTTGAAATAGTAGCTGACAAACAAGACTATTATTTTAGTTAAAATAGGACCAAATTACTGATAATTTATAGTTGTGAGAATGGGGAAAAACTCAACTGTACAGATACACAATTGGTATCATCCTGTATGATTTTATGGATTATGTCGCTTTACTCACCACCTTGTGTGCTCCTGGTCCTGTCTTCATGTTACAAAAGTGCAGTGTCTTTCCCTTGAAAGTTCATGAAATGGATCTCAACAACTAGTTTGAGAAAGAAGTGCCAGATAAACTGAGTACAAAGTGTTGTGGATGTCACAAACGTAGAGCCCACACTGGCTTGGAAGGAATCACAAAGCTCAGGCTTAAAATTGGACTTAAAAAGTTTAGGCTACAGCTACTTGAAAACCCCTTATGGGGCGCCTGGGTGGCTCAGTGGGTTGAAGCCTCTGCCTTCGGCTCAGGTCATGATCTCAGTGTCCTGGGATCGAGGCCCGCATCGGGCTCTCTGCTCAGCAGGGAGCCTGCTTCCTCCTCTCTCTCTGCCTGCCTCTCTGCCTACTTGTAATCTCTGTGTCAAATAAATAAATAAAATCTTAAAAAAAAAAAAGAAAAAGAAAACCCCTTATGATGATCACCTACAGCGGATGACCAGGACCCTTTTGGATTCTCCCACCCTGCAAGGCCATTACAAGACAGGCCATCTGTCTACAGCCCATGAGCTTTAGATCCCCCCTTAGAAATGTACGGACAGGGCTTTCATGTTCTTCTTGCTGGCTTTTCTGCCTCATTTTCATTGACCGGCCTCTCAGCTTCGGTAACCACTTATTTTATATACTGAATTGGTAAGTGGCCATGATAATTATTGGGTTTTTCAACAAAGCAGCTACCAGGGAAGAACTGAGCTGTTAAGTAAAATAATGGTAGATGAAGGACTGGCTAAAATGTGTGGAGTCCCATTTTTGTTTAATGGACTTTTCAAATAAGTGACATAGCCTGATTATGTAGTTTTGCTGGGCTTTAATTAGGCTCCTTCTCTCTGGGCCTCTACCTCCTCATTTACTACACAATAGTGACCATAATACCTCCTTCAAGTTGTGCAAATTACTGGAGATAATTGGAATGTGGCAGTATCTAGCCCAAGTGCTTGAACGGACTGGATTCACAGATAGAAATAAGTGTTAAGTGGATATTTTTAATGACCTCATATACTGTGTGAACTTTACCAAATTTTGAAAGCAGGGTCCCTACTTCCACCACTTTTTAGACAATAAATATGGATTTTTCTAAGTTCACATCCCTAATTACAACAGAGAAGCTCAGTTATATTTTGTTGAGAAGTCAAATGTGTTTAAACATAATGCTCAATTTTTTTCCCCTATGTTACCAAGGTTTTTTTCATAGGGATATGAAACCAGAAAACTTGCTTTGCATGGGTCCAGAACTTGTGAAAATTGCTGATTTTGGACTTGCAAGAGAATTAAGATCACAGCCACCATACACTGATTATGTATCTACCAGATGGTGAGTACCTTTATGCAACTCTGTAGAGGCAGAAGTAGGTCTGTGTTGAAGTTGTACTACAACTTAGGGGATCGTTACATAACTTTCTGGACGTTCCATTTTGAGTATTTAACACAAAATATTGAACTGAATTTTGCATTCTGTGAAGAGAGAAGGATTGGGTCATGACTATTCTGAAGGAAAAGAGATTTCATTCATTCATTCATTCATTCATTCATTTGACAGACATTTGTGGAACACCTACTATGTGCCAGACAGTATTGCAGGCATGCAGAACATAGAAGTGAATGAAACAGAAAAACCTTCTGTCTCATGTCGCTTCTATGACATCCCATGTACAAATAAACAAGTTAAAAACCTCATGAGTTACCAACAGAAAGACATGCACATGTTCATCAAAAGACATGTAATCGTCTCAAACACAAGCTACCCAAATGTCCATCACACGCAGCATAATATATTCATCCAGTGGGATGCCTCACAGCAATGAGAACAAAAGTCTACAACTACACACAACAATGTGACCGAGTCTCACAGATACAATGGTGAGAGTAAGAGGCCAAACAGAAAAAAAAAAAAGTACATATGGTTTGATTCCATTTCTACAAAGTGCAAAAATAGAGAAAGCTAATCCCTGCTGTTAGAAGTCAGGGTAGCAGTTACTTGAGTAGTGACTGGAAGAGTACAGGAGAGGGGCTTCCTGGGATGCTGACGACACCCTGTTTCTTGATCCTGGCAGTAGGTCAATGGGTATATTCTTTTTTTGTGACAAGCTGTCCTCTTACGATACGTGCATTTTCTGCATGTGTATTGCATTCCAATAAAGACAAGAGTATTTGTATATCGATTGGTGATGCATTATTATGGAGAAGAATAAAGTATGGAATGGACAGGGAGTAGGGGTGCTAGGGGAGGGAAAGGGCGTGCTGCTATTTTAAACAGAGGGTCTCGCTGAGAAGGAGATGCCAAGACACGGAGCTTTCAGGCAGAGAAAACGCGGAGTGTAGAAGCCTTGAGACAGGAAAGCCATGTGCGAGTTCTGCAGAGAGCAGAATGAACAAGGAGGGCTGCGGTAGGAAATGGGGCTGGAGAGTTAATGGAGGGCAAGTTCTCAGGTCCTTACAGGTCATCATAAGGACCGTGGTGGCTTGTTAATCCCAGTGAACTGGGGACCCCCTGGAGGATGCTGAGAAGAGGTGCGATGTCATCTGCCGGGTCTTAAAAGTATCACTCTCACTGCTATGTTAAAAATAGATGTTAGAAGAGCAAGGGCAGAAAGTGGGGAGACCAGGTAGGAGACTGTTACACTGGCAGGAAATGACAGTGACCTGGATCTGGTGGCCGTGGAGGTGGTATTTTTAAAGTAGAACAGCCATGACTTCCTGATGAATCAGATGTGCAGTATAAGATAAAAGAGTGAACGATTCTAAGGGGGTTTTTGTTTTGCTTTGCTTTGTTTACTGAGCAGCTAGAAGGCTGGTGTCAGCACTAACTGAGATGGGGAACACTGGGGAGCTTCCAGGGGGAGGAAGCACAGTTCCGTTTCTGGTTGCGTATCTGTTTTCAACTGGGTACATTCAGATGCTATACTGAAATGGAACGCAATTGAGAAGACTTGTTTTCAACATCTAAACTTGGCAAGACATTCAAAACTGTTAATTTTATCTCCTAAAAATATCAAAACATAGTAACAAGTATTGGTAAGGACGCAGAGAAACTGGATCCGCCATACATTGCTAGGGTGAATGTAACTGGCACGTAAGAGTCAACGGTTCCTGAGTGGTTAAACATATAGTTCCCATGGGATCTGAAATTCCATACCTCTGCACCCCAGAGAAAGGAAAACACCCGTCCACACAAAAACTTCTATATGAATGTTCAGAACAGCATTACTTGTAATAGCCAAAAATTGGAAACAACCCAAATGCCCATCCACTGATGAATGGATAACTAAAGTGTGCTATAGAAAAGAATGAAGTGCTGATAGTTACTACAATACAACTTGGATGAACCTAGAAAACAAGTTAAGTGAAAGCAGCCTGTCCACAAGGACTGGATAGAATATGGTTCCACTGGTATGAAGTACACACAATAGGCAAATCTCTAGAGACAGAAACTAGACTAGTGCTTGGGGTACAGAGATATTGGAGAGGTGTGAGGTTTCTTTTGGGGGCAGGGAAAATGTTCAAAATTGATTGTGCTAATGGATTACACACTCACTGAATATATTTAAAGCCCTGGAGTCATACCCTTTTAAATGGATGAGTTGTATGTTATTCGAATTATATCTCAATAAACCTGTCAGAGGGGCGCCTGGGTGGCTCAGTGGGTTAAAGCCTCTGCTTTCGGCTCAGGTCATGATCTCAGGGTCCTGGGATCGAGGCCCGCATCGGGCTCTCTGCTCAGCGGGGAGCCTGCTTCCCCCTCTGTCTCTGCCTGCCTCTCTGCCTCCTTGTGATCTCTCTCCCTCTGTGAAATAAATAAATAAAAATAAAATAAAATAAACCTGTCAGAGAAAGGTACTCGGAATAGAAGCAAAAGACAGTACGGTGAAATATTTGGGCTGATAAATCTATACATTTCAATATGAAAAAAAAAGTTAGAATTGAGAATATTTTCCACCAGGTACCTTTGTTCTCATAAATAGGGTATTTTTCTCCATTAAAGATCTTCTCGATTGGGGAAACTGAGTCCACTGAAGGAATCAGCACTTTCAATAAAATAAGTAAAAAGAAGAGAACCCCACTACTTAGGGATAGTCTTGGTTAATCTTTTGTTTTCTATCCTTCATATATCATGGACATAATATTTTCTAAAATTATACAACTGTTCTCATTCAGAATACCCCTGCCTCCATTCAGAGCTCCCCCACAACCCTGTCTTATAGTACTTATTTCCATATTTATTCATTTGAGTTCCTAATTTAGGCCACTTGGATATTTGATTTATGTTTGTCTCCAACTCCACCAACTATCTGTGGTCAGGGAAAATGTGTTATGTCTGATTGAGCCCCAACACACTCTGCAAATGCTGGACACACAGAAGGCACTTAGTATCAGTTCCTTGATTGAAATGTATGACCAAACCCCACCATTTCTCCATCTGTCCAACTCCAACCAAAATGGCCTGTTTCGTTTTGTTTTCTATTTTCACAGGTATCGTGCCCCTGAAGTTTTATTAAGATCTTCAGTGTATAGCTCTCCCATTGACGTGTGGGCTGTCGGGAGTATAATGGCTGAACTATATACATTAAGACCACTTTTCCCAGGGACAAGTGAGGTTGATGAAATCTTTAAGATTTGCCAAGTTTTAGGGACTCCCAAAAAAGTGAGTACTCTTGTCCTTAAGTTGTTATAACTTTTGATTATTTCTAACTTTTACCTAGCTATCTGATATTTTCATTTTCAAATAGGCTTAGGCTTTAATGATTATTTTTCTTTTACTTTTTTTTAATCGGGTGGGATGAGAAGCCAGAATCCCCTCAAGACTGAAGAAAAAAGGGTTATTGCCTTTAAGAACTTAAGGGAACATTCTCTGTATTCAGAATTCTGTATATTTAACTTTGGGTTCATGACCATCCTTGCCATCCTTGCTCAGACGCTTTCCCACTTGCTCTGCGACTGTTCATTGGCATCAACTCTTGAATCCCAGGTGTCCTGGACCATTTCCTCTTAACCTTTCCTGTTGGCTATTCCATACCTCTGCCATGAATATTTGGTTCCCTGAACTGAGTACTTCTCAATTAACTACTACATTCAGCCAGACCTTACTTTCTGATATGTACTTAATAATAAGTATGTATAATTACAGCCTAATTATGTTAGTATGTGCCTTATAGTTAAAATTAGACAAGTAAACATAGTTATTAAAGCTTCATGTAATTTGTTATCTCCTAGCTATATGCAGTTTTTAACAGTAGATGCAATGTCTAACATAATGAGGGTCTTTGGAATGATCAGCTCTTTTGTATACACCACTTGTGATTATTTATTCAAAGTCGGCTGGGTATCACCATCAAGATCTAAAAAATGGACAAGAGTTTAATATTCTTTCCATACTATTTATAGCACTGAGTTGTATATGCCGTCTGGTATTTCTTCCTGTTTATATAAATCAACACTAAAATTTTCATCACCAGTGATTTGTATATTATACCTATGTTTTTAAATTGATTACTAAAAACCATCTTCTGTTTGCTCTCCTGTCCCACCCACTTATATGTTCCTTAAACAGAGCGACTGGCCAGAAGGGTACCAGCTTGCATCCTCTATGAACTTCCGTTTTCCCCAGTGTGTTCCTATAAACTTAAAAACTCTTATTCCCAATGCCAGTAATGAAGCTATTCAGCTAATGACTGAAATGTTGAATTGGGATCCAAAGAAGCGACCAACAGCAAGTCAGGTAAGTAAGATGAATCCCCATGGTACAGTGGTTTTTTTCTTTTTCTTTTTCTTTTTTGCTTTTGAGATTTTACAATACCAGCAGTATTTTCGTTTACAAAGCAAGTCTGTTCTCAACCAGGGTTTTTCCAGCTTGTAAGTAAGCCTGAAAGCGTGAGGCATCCAATATGTACTGAATTCATTTCTAGGCCTATACCTAACATCCCTCGGAGAATTGAGAAAATAGCCACTCTAGTGATTTTGTGTCTTGTGGTTCAAATGAGGTTGAGGTTGAAAGGAATTAATTTCTTTAATGATAAAAATTCAGGCATGTGACAGCTAATTAGGAAGAAAGTTGTCACTGGCAGTGAAAGGGCATCTCTTCAGCTGTGCAACTTAGGAGACTCTGTGCTCTCCTATGGTTTAGAGGTGGGGTCTTGTTCACTCTAGCGATGGTGTCAAGCCTCCAAAGGACTGGACTCCTGTCCGCGCTCCAGCTCGCACAAGAGGCCAGCAGGCGGCACCCTCGATCAGCTCCTCTGTGACTCAGCCCTTCCACATCTACAGACTCAAGTCTCCCAGGCCAAAATGCCCTGGTTGCCTTTGCTTCGTTCGAAAAAGTCATAATGAGCTTGCTTGTATTCTTGTTATTTAAATGTAAATTCAGCATTAAAAGTACCAAAACATTATGAGGCTTTTTAAAAATGTAACTTGAGAAATGGTTTCTGAAGGTGAAGTGGAAGAACAAGGTTTGAACAAAAATAAGTAATGGAGGGCAGTGGTAGGGGCAAACAGCTTGCCCAACCAGATATTAAAATAACCTGTAAAGTGAGAGGATTACAACAGGGAAGGGACTCGGCTAAGAATCGCCAGAGGGCCGGACTTGCAGAAGCTGTAAGTCAGCAGCAGGTAAACATGGCATCACAGATTGGGCGGAGGGGGACTGTCACTGGCACAATTAGTTAATTCTCAGGAAAAAATAAATTTACGTTATTTCTTACCATACTTTTCATAAGTCCCAGAAGATTTAAATAACAAGAAGGACGAACTAAACCATTAAGAACTAAAGAAAGTGTAGGTGAGTATTTAATCTCAAGCTAAGAAATGGATGAGTATAAAAGTAACAGAAGAAACCACGAAGGGAAAACTCAGATTTTTTTTTTCATCATGGTAAGTGTACTCCTCAGGCCCCATCGCCTACTTCCCCCATACCCCCACCCACCTCCCCTCTTGTAACCATCAGTTTGTTCTCTGTAGGAAAAACTCAGATTTGATCACATAAAAATTAACTTTTTTTCTCTTATAAAAATCTTAAGGTTGGAAGACAAACAGCAAGAATTCCTTTCAACAAATCACACAGTGTATTTTCTAATGTTTCTAAATATTTGTTAACTTTTGTAATAAAAATATAGTAAGTCTTCAACTTTTACCTAAAAAAGTAAAGTGGGCATGAGACATTTTTAAAAAATCAGAACAAGAAATATAAATTATCAAAAACTATTTTTTTAACGTGCAGCCATTAGTCATTATGGTAAAATACAAAAACAGAAGCAACAAACCCACCAAAAAAAAAAAAAGCTGAAAGGCTGTTTCTCTAATGGAAAACAGTTTTGCCATGTAGTATATCAAGAACGTTGAAAACAATCAGAAAGTTGGATAATGATTTATGTTCATAGATGTTCAAAGCTAATTAAAAACTGCCCATTGGAGGTATAAACCTAAATGTTCCTGCATGAACATTTAAAGTATATATATCCTTAATATATACTACTTTGCCCCCATTAAAAATGGAATTTTTAAAATAAAGTAGCCATTTTGGAGACTTCTCAAGCCCAAATGCTAGGTTTAAAATAGGCTAGAATATTATACATATGATATGACTTTATTTTTTAAAAATATGTATATATTACATGACTAGAAAGAAGTACGAAAAAGCAAAACATCAAAATGTGAGCAATACTTTTCTCCTGGTGTTGGCATTGGGGAGTATTTTAATTTCTTCTTAAGAAATATATCCTTTTATATATAAATCCTTTTAATAATATATTATTTATAATAAAATAATCCTATATAAAATCCTAATCATCCTATATAAAAATATATCCTTTTATATATAAATATATCCTTATTCTATGCAATGATCAAATATTCCCCGAATAAATAGGAAAAAACCGAGTTCTTTCTTAAAGTCCCACCTCTTCTTGAATGATGGTAGCTGATATCTAAAGAGGAAAAATTGTTACAGATGAAGCCTTGAAATTGCCAATCACTTTTATAAAGGTTCTAGCTCCAAAATATAGTACATTTTTAATTTAGGAGTATTGACGTAGTAATTAATAGGACTTAATTAAGAAATTGAGTGCTTTCTGTGTGCCAGGTACTGATGTATTTAAATTGCCTATATTTGTAGAGCTCCACTTAGCAACATCAGTGTAATTAACACATGCATGGGTTGTGGTAGGGGACATCTCAGAATAAAGACTCTTTCTCTCCATCTGCTGAAATATACCTCCCTGCCCACTGTTTCATAGCCCTGCTTTTTAGTGGAAGCAGGGAGACTGAGTTAGGAAGACATGAATTTATAGGACACAGGAGCCCTGTACAAAGCTACTTCTGTCCCCCCCAAAACTGCCCTTGTATACCTGAGAAGTTAACTGTGGGTCAGAGCTGTGCTCTACCTTAAGGTGCCCTCTCTACCCACCCACCCCCACCCCCAGTACACACAAATACAAACTGCAGAACTGGGAACTTTCCTGCTTTAATCCAGGCATATGATTACTGGGTAAAGGGGTCAGTATCCACAGCTGAGCTGCACAGAAGGCTTGTTTCTCTAGACCCATTTTCATCAACCTTGCCCCTTGTGACATTTGGATCAGATCCTTCTTTGTTGTGAGGACCATCCTGTGATTTTAGGATGTTTAGCAGCACCCCTAGCAGATGCCTAGATGCCATTCGTACCTCCCACCGGCAAGTCGTGACAATAAAAATAATGTCTCCAGAGGGGACGGATCGGTCCCAGGGGAGAACCGCTCCTGTAGACTGTGTGGGCCAGTCATCCGGGGCCCTCCCCTGCGGCCCACCACCTCCATGCAGCAACTGGTTGGCTGATGTGGTTAAAACCCAAACAATGATCATTTTTTATTATTTTTATATTTTTTCCCATAAATATCTTCTCTTTACTGGTATATTGCTATAATAAGCTCTAACACATATGCATTTGTAATCTCCTTTCCTAGAATTTTTCTTATTGCTAGTAGGTATGTAGCTATCCTTAGGCTAAGAGTAGCCCTGAATTTTATATAATGTTCTAGTTAATCATTTAACATGAACTCCATAGAAGGTTTTCTTAACTCATTTCCTAATGGCTTTGGAGGGACTCTAAAACCATGATCAGTGTCTAGCATTTTAATTTGAGTTGATCACATCAAATTTAGCCAATTTATAAGCTAGATTTTGTTTTCATACAAATACAACAGTTGCTTTGCCCTGGATATTACCCGTGAGTTTTACATTTTTCCTACTATGTTGTACCTTATTTTTTCAATGAAGTTTATGTCCTCAATCATTATTTCCTGGTGACCTTTTTGAAGGTACCACATAAGGGGAAAACTGGATGCTTCCTAAGTCGTTGAAGCTGATCTAGGCTAGTGCTGTATGCCAAGCCCGCTGCCAGTCAGTCGTGTATGTATAAATTTATAAATTATAAATGTAGGCACAACCGTCTTCCATTTCTTATTTCCATGCTCTTGTAGGCACTGAAACACCCGTATTTTCAAGTTGGTCAAGTATTAGGCCCTTCCTCACATCATCCAGAATCGAAACAATCGTTAAATAAGCAGGTTCAACCACTAGAATCAAAGCCATGTTTAGGGGATCTAGAATCGAAGCCTCTGCCAGACATAAATGACCAGACGGTCAGACAGCCCCAACCGAAGAACAGCCACCAGCCGCTGCAGTCCATCCAGCCGCCACAGAACACGAGTGTCCAGCCAACGCCAAAGCAGCCGGGTCTGCAGAAACAGCCACAAACACTGTTTCCAAGTATCATCAGAACCATGCCGACTGTAAGTAGCCCATAAGGACACTCTGGATGCAGTAGTTTGGCTCAGTTAGGATTTTATTCCTAAAAATGCAGAAGATCTAAAAGATTATGTATGTTAAATAAAGTCCTGCTTCCTCTGGCAGGAGCTTAACAAGAGATAACCTAAAATTCTAATATGGTTTATGAAAAGAAAAACAACCAAAATGAATGTGATAAAGTTTGGATGCTATAGACATTCTTCAACAGTTACTCAAAGACTTTCCCTTCAATAACTGATTTTAGAATCTTTGCCCTTATACTATACCAAATGTATTAAAGTGGAATTTGCAAAAATCCACCTTCTACTTTATAAACCTTATTTACATTTGCCCCTTTCCAGGCTCTCAGACATGTAAGACTACTTGATATTACTGACATTGCTCAGCAGCATACAGCATTGGCGCCCTAGAGAGCAATTCAGCTGAAATAAGAGGCTCACACTCAGCCAACTATAACCTTTGATTAGCTCTACTTATCTGGGATCTTAGATCATTTTATTTTCCTTAGTCTAGAGTTCATTTTCCCTGGCAAAGAAAACAACAGTATAATAGAGGTTGGCAAACACCATTTCTGTCATCAGCTGTCACTAAGGCACCATGGGCTCCAAGCAATAGCATATCCATTCTTTAAACATCTTCTTGCCCAAAACATAGCTGTATTTGCCTCCAAATTCCCTGATTTTCAATTGCCTTTTGGATTTTTCAGTTTATGTACCCCCAAACGGCCCCAGATAAAATTGAATTAAACCACTGTCTGGTCCAGGCCAGGTCTTCTTCCTCATTCCTTATTTTTATCAACCGAGCCCCTATCCGGAAACAAGCAGGCCGAGACCTTTTAGTCTCCTTGCCTGCATCCATTAGGATTACATTCTGTGACTTATGATGGAAACCTGACCACTGAGGCTCAAACAATAATGGTTGCTTTCTCACGTAACGAGAAGTCAGGTGGTGGGCCAGACCAGGGCTGGCGCAGATTATAGAAGGAAGCACCAGACTGCTTCTGCCTTCCTGTTCTGCCATACTTACCAGGCGGCTCTCACTCCTGTGGCCACAAGATGGCTGCCGCTCCTTTGGGGTTGCTTCTGCATTTTAGCAGAGGGAAGAGTGAAAGTCACTGGAATTCCAATTTGGACACAGGGGAGTCCAAAAATAGCTCTCCTGGAAGTCCCTCCAGTAGACTTACATTGACAACTCATTGGCTAGATCGTGTCACGTGGCTACATAGAGCTGCGAAGGAGGCTGGGATTTCACGTATTTTAAGTAGGCATATTGCCACACTGAATAAAATCTATTAGAAAGGAAGATGGGGGCACCTGCCTTCAGCTCAGGTCATGATCCGGGAGTCCCAGGATCGAGTCCCATATCGGGCTCCCAGCTCCATAGGGAGTCTGCTTCTCCCTCTGACCTTCTCCTCTCTCATGCTCTCTCTCTCACTCCCTCTCTCTCTCAAATAAATAAACAATCTTTAAAAAAAAAAAAAAAAGGAAGATGGGAAGAACGGCTACGGAGTGGGTAACCTAGCAGTGTGTGCCACACTCTCCTCTGACCTCTGTTCAGGGAGATGCGAAGTCCAGTCCTTTTATTCCTTGTTAAGAGCAAATGTATTCTTTCATGATCATTCCAGTATAACTGCAAAGACCTCCTATCTGAAGAGCCTGGCCTCTAGAATGCTGCCTTTATCTCACCACTTTTTAGCTCAAACTCATCCAGTGTTCTCACTGCCCACGGGAGAGCTGCAACTCGTTAGACAGACACTGAAGGCCTTCAAAGTCTGGCGTCAGTCTGTTCTTGCAACCCCATCCTCCACTTCCGGCACCAACCATCTTCTTTGATAAGCTAGCTTTCTTCCTGGAACAAACTCTACAACTTTTCTGTTTTTCTTTTTTTCTTTCTTTTATTTTTTTAAAGTAGGCCCCATTCCCAGTATGGAGCCCAACATGGGGCTCAAACTCACAACCCTGAGATCAAGACCTGAGCTGAGATCAAGAGCTAGACGTTCACTGACTGAGCCACTCAGGTGCCCCTGACACTTTTCTATTTGTATATTTCCTCTTCCAAACTCTGGAATAACAATAATAGTAATAACAACCATACCACCTAACCTTAGTAACTTGTTATGTGTTAGGCCCTATCCTAAGGACTTTCAAGGTATTTTACTATTAAATTCAGAAACACTAATTAGAGAAATACTGCATATCTCCATTTAAGGAGGAGGAAACCAAGGCTTTGAGAAGTCTCTTACCCAAAGAGACACAGTAACACATGACAGTTTTCCAAATTACGCATCAGTGAGGAGTCAGTTCTGATCCTAAATATTCAAGTTTCACCCCAACCCAAATCCAGAGATCTCTCCCCGCTCTGAACTCCTATCATATTTTCAGCATGTGCTACGTTTTTGTTAATACTCTGCAACGTGTGTGTGTGTATATATATATATATATCTTCTTAACTATATGGAAGGCTCCTTGAGAATGGATACTCTTAGTATCAAATAGAATAGCTTAAGCATAAAAGGCATTCAGCAAATGACTACAGAAGATGATGCCTGATTTTCCACCACAGAAGCCAAATGGCACACTGGGTCATAAAAGTGCTAGAAGGCGTTGGGGTCAGACTGTGTTCAAGTCTGGAGATAGCTGGGAAGAATTTGAGGACTGTGATCTCGGAGCCTCCCATTCCAAGAAGCCAAGCATGAGTATATTCAAAGAAAAGAGGAAAAAAGATTCTCCATTTCGGTAAGATTTCACATTCCAGGAAAATATATTTTTATCATGCATCAACTTTATTTTGCTCATTACATATAAATGAATGAAGATGTTAAAAGACAATAAGTAGCTTACCATTGTTTTCTTCCACATACCCCAGATCTGTACGCATACCTCTGGGAAGGTAAGAATCCTGACTTCTCGAAGTAATGATTCTCAGTATTAATGGCCGAGTGTTGTGTGTGTGTGTGTGTGTGTGGTGGAGGGGGGGGGGTTCTTGTGAAGTTTTTAGTGTGCCCTACTGAATTATGATCACCATCATTCCCATTTGAAATCCGCACGCCTATTTGAAGAGAAGCAAAGCACAATCTACAGAGGTAATGGTTTCCTCTGATGGTGTTCAGATTCACTAATTTGTTTGCTATTCTAAACTTTTTTGATCATTTCCTAAACTTTTTCTGGAAGTTTCATATCTCCAGCAGCCCCTTTTCTAAGTTAAGTCATCATTAGTGCACTATTCAACTTTGAAGTGAGGGTGGGTTAAATTTTATGAACAAAAGCTTGGAAAAATATTGTCTTTTTTTTTTTTTCCTCTTTGGAAGAAAAGAAGAGGGAGAAAAATGTTGGCAGGAGGCAGGGAATTTTATCTAATAGCTATCTGGCATTTACTTTGGGACACACATGTCTCTGAAGTACATGGAAGGGTCTGTTAGGAAGACGTATGCTTGGCTAATTGATAGTCAACAGGCTTCTAGATCCTCAAGTTCCATAGATATTCTTCCCTAAAGTACACGAACTTGAGAACAAACATGCTTAAACCCCCTCCCACTTTATGCCACAAAGTCACTCAGCATCTTCAAATCTGGAATGGCATAAAGGCATGACAACCTTTAAGATGCCAAACAAAGGGCGCCTGGGTGGCTCAGTGGGTTAAAGCCTCTGCTTTCGGCTCAGGTCATGATCTCAGCGTCCTGGGATCGAGGACCACATCAGGCTCCCCGCTCGGCGGGGAGCCTGCTTCCCCCTCTCTCTCTGCCTGTCTCTCTGCCTCCTTGTGATCTCTCTCCTTCTATGAAATAAATAAATAAAATCTTTAAAAAAAAAAAAAGATGCCAAACAAAGGGAGAAGTCAGAAGACTGCTATCTTCAGCTCAGAAGGCTTTGTTGTCCTATACATATATTTCTCTTAGGAGACAGAAAACCCCCAGTAGAAATCAGGTATGTTAGCTGGTGTTGGAAAGCGTGGGGATTCAGAACCAGTAAAGCACCAGAGCCTAATGACACTTATTCTTTTAAATGTACTAGGATGTTCTGTGAAACCGTGATTTTTTTCAAAACCTATGGATATACGTTATACATAATTTTTTGAAGATTCAGTGTTTTATGGAATAGGTGGTTAGAACTTTATCAAGTCATACCGTGAAATACTCCAACTGTAGTTAATCCTCATATTTCATCTTATCAGTTAGTAATTTACTGTTTTCTATCTACTATTAAGAAACAAGAAATAAAATGATTTAAAGTAGGATAAAAAATTATAGATGTCAACTTAAAGATATGTAGAGAGCTACATAGTTGCTTTTTTAAAAAATAATTCTTTGCATCTGCATTGGTGTACTATGTAGATGACTTGAAAACTTTTTTTTAAACCCATGTCATCTTAATTCCAGCTGAATTTTATCATGTATTTTTAGGTGGAAGAGAATTGAATCAAAATCTATAGTTAAAATCAAGTTTGTAGTCCACATGTTTAATTCTGTCTAAGGAACAACTGGTAAATGTCTTCAATATCGTTTTTCCTTTTCTCTTGAAATTCTTTAGAAAAACTGTATGACACTGAATTCTTAATGTGTATTTCTTGCATTTTTATTTTTTAGTATCTTCAAATGGCTTTATACAACTTAGACATATAGTAATAATATGAATATACCCCCATATATTAAGTGCCTACCTAAACTTTAATTTGTAGTCTTCATACTACAGTAAAAATAGCATAGAACAGAATACTGAGAGTCAGATAGGTTGGATAAATAGGTTGCCTAAAGTCAGATGAGGCCTAATTCAAAACCATCTAGATAATAGATAATTTGATAATAGATATATAATATATTATAATAAATATAATTATAATAGATATAATAAATATAATAAATTATAATAATTATAATAGATATAATAGATAATAGATAATAGATAATTTGCCTCTCTTCTGTACCACACTATCTTAGGCAGTAGGAGCTCAAGTACTTGGTGAACTGAATGCACTCTGCTATTCTCTGCTCGGTTTCTCAGGCAGCCTAGGCTGCCTCATAAAGAATACAACGGATCAAATACTAAAGTGTAAAACTTTCACTTATTAGGTTGTCTTTTTTTTTTTTTTTTTGGCGAACAAAACAAAAGCAAGATATTTATACTTACACTTGTCTGCATGCCCGGTAGACGGTTACTAAACACCTAGATGGTATTAAGCAAAGATATGAACAGGATGTAGTCTGTGTTCATCTCATCAAATGTACAGCAGTGGAAATGAGACCTTCAAGTCAGTATAACACAAGAACAGAGCGTGTGTTAGGTTCTGCTAATGACGGAGATCTAAGAAACTCAAGAGTTCTGTTTATGGGCAGATCACTTTGAGGAGAAGAGCAAAGTCTTTTCGGAAAGAGCAGTTTTGCGAAAGGGTAGGATTTCCGCCGTTGGTAGGACTACAGTGGGCTGAGGGAGAGGGAAAGAAGCCAGACATGGGTGGGGCTATTTCTAATGAAATACCAGTGTATTTCATTACCTAGACACTACCTGTGTCTAGGGCTCCCCCAGTCAGGTTGGGGTAGCCAGAAGTCCAAAGGGCCAACCAAGTCAGTGTCGGTGCGAGGGGGTCCCAGACGACCTTACTGCCCAGACGTTACTTTCACAGACAGGTGAGGGGGCTCTGCTTGTCTTCCCTTTCACCGTGCCGCCCTCCCCTGCTATAAATCCACACCTGAAACAGCGGCCGGAAAGCTAGAAACATTGTACACAGGCAAAGTGCTGCTCAGTTATAAAGTTTCTGTCACACAGTGGTTACTATTACAAATGATGGTGTGGACGGTCCAGTATCTTGCTGGGGGAGAAGGTATCATTTAGCGTCCCTACCAGCAAAAGGACTGATGGAAACCATTTAAGTGAGGTGATCTTGCCCTTGAAAAGATGAGCAGGGGGTGGGTGGGAACACAGTAGCTGTCATCTCCACATTTTTTCACACTGTAATGCTGCCTTATGTTGACTTTTAAGGCTTCCAGACTCTGTACCCTCAGGCTCCAACCACTCAGCAGGGGAAAACAAGAGCTTACCTGCTGCTTTTTCCCTAAAATCTGATTCTGAACTGTCAACTGCCTCAACAGCTAAACAGTACTACTTGAAGCAATCAAGATACCTTCCAGGTAAGCAGAGAAAATAAAATGTTTGCTGCCAACTAGAAGAGAGGTCAGGCTCAAGTGTCTTGGAATCTTTCCAGGAAGGGTACCAGTAAGATAAAAAGTATAATCACGGTGCTCTTTGTTGGCTCAGCCTTTTCGGTACTTTTGTTCCCAAGGACTTTTCTAAGTCTCTTGCCTCTGTCAAGTCTGCTCCAGAAATGCCTAGTTAAAAATCAGGATGAGAATAGGCTTCAAAAACATACCACTCTCGCCCACCAAAGCTATGCCTTTAAGTAAGTGCTAAATTTTGTTAAAATAATTCTGCACCCCCATTACACCATTTCATAAAATGTGAGATTTTACACTGTTTCCTAAATGATCTGGATTATGGTTTTGAAAGGTCATGGTGGGTAGCGCATACTAGGTGCTCAAGAGGGGCAAGGAGGCTGGTCAAGAGCCCACTGCCTGTGTCTGGATAGAGATGGTAATGGCTTACTCCAGAGCAGTGAACGCGGAGACAGAAATGGGTGAAATCTCAGTGTATCTCAATAGTGCAAGGATAGGACTTGCTGATAGAGCAGCATGGATGATGGTAAAGAACAGCAGGAATTAGTGTTGCCTTCTGGGTGTTTGACTTGGTGATGACTTGTGGGGATGGTGGTGACTTTAGCTGAGAAAGGGAAGATGAGGAGGTAGGGAAGTGGAGAAACAGGAGTTGAGGTTGGGTTGCCTGGCAGATATCTGAGTGGGGATCTATCTAAGACGACTTAATATATGAACCTGGAGCTTAGGAGAAAGACCTAGATAGATGGTGGGGAGTTTATGTTGTGTCTGCGAGCAGCATTTTCTCCTCAAAATCCAGTTTAAAGAGAAAAGTTTAAATTTAATGGAGACTAAAAGGGAATCAATTTTTAAATGACTGTGTATCTATACAAGTATATCTTTAGTCCAAAAAGAGGGAGAGATGAAGTTTCTCATTTGTGAGCATAGCTGTTTACAGCTTTCTGAACACAGTAAAAAGACCACTGGGTTCACATGAGGAAGTCTCCAGAAGTAAGCCATGGTTTTCATCTCCCAGGAATTTGTTTGGGAAGGAGGAATAAGGAAGATAAAAGACAAGGTTGAAACTGGGTTGTTAGTAAGAGACTGTTGCATAATATTTTTCTGTATACCTTTTAGGCAACCATATAAATTTCAGTTCTAGGAATCCAGTAGAGATCCACTCCTACTGTCAGTAATTGAAAGGAAAAAATGAAATTACAGAAGGGCTTTAGAAATGAACAGGAGAGAAAACAGGAGGCACGGCGGCTGTATGGGTTTAGCCACACATGAGGAAGAAGTTGAAATAAACATAGAACAAAGCCAGGCTTTTGGACCGCACTTCTCTAATGAGTAGTAAGAAGGAAGATACTGCTCTGTCCAAGGGAGATTGAAGAGATTGGCATGAAGTTATCCAGGAATGACTGCTTACAGAGGGAGGGATTAGTCACGTGGGCGGTGGTGCCTGAGGGATTGAAGTTCTTAGGAAGGTGAGAAGAGCTGGAATTAAGACCATAAAACATGGTGGGGGGGGGTGCTCTTCTGAAAGCAACAAAGACACTTCCCTTATTAGCTCTATCTAGATACCTGGAGGTTTGTAAATGTTGGTGTTGGTACTATGAGGGAGTTCTGATCTGACTGCAAAAGCCGGGATGTAGCAAAGTTCCCAGAACGCAGATTCACAGGGTGTGGATACTTTCCCTCTTTGTTTGTTTGTTTTAAAATCACTCAGTGAATCGGTATTTTCTTATCTGTACAAGGGAGCCCTCTGGTGGTGGGAGCGGCAACTGTAAATTTTTGTTAGGATAAATGGATCTAAGGTACCCTGTTTTCATATTTCTGCTCCTAATGTGGTTTTCTGGGACATATTGTGGTTTTCCGGGACACATTTTGGGTATCTGAGACTGGTCAGGTCATTTCCTTTTGAAGAGAGAGATCTAACAGATTCTGCAAGTTGCTGTGGTCATAAGCATGACTATAATTGAAATTTAATAGACTTGAAATTAGAATTGCATGAAGTCTAAATTTGAGACTTACTGTTTCCCTGTTGGCATTTTTTGTCTTGAGGATGTCCCTGTGGAGCTAGATGAGATTTGAACCTAGAATTGAGCTCAGTTCAGTCACCTGGACAAACATTTATTGAGCACCTATCATGAGCCAGCAACTACAGAGGACAGAAACTGTAATAAGAAGTGATTCTTGACATTTGTGATCCAAAGTTATTTTTACAATTGAGTATCTTCAGGAATTAACAAAAAAGAATAATATCTTTGCGGGCCTTTTTTTTTTTTTTTTTTTTTTTTTTTTTCNATAAGAGGTCTTATTGAGCATCAACCTTTAGGATCATGGGAGCTCTAGAAATGTACCATATACTTTCAGGGCAACATCACATTATACTACGAGAATTGGCAGATCTGTGACACTGGCCTTCAGGGAGACAGACGCAAGAGTCCTAGTTACTGACCTGCTACTGACCGGCTGTGTCCTGGAGCAAGACCTTTGGGATTCTGTTTTCTGTTACTTACAATGGGACTGCAGTCATCTCTCAGCTCGCCCTGTAAGCCTTAGGTACTTAACTATAGCAAGGTAGTTGTGAGCAGAGTGTGTGAGGCAAGCGCAAAGCATCTCTCAGGGGTGCCCTGTGGTCTCCAGCCCTGCTCCCCAACCAGGACTCCAGCACGCACACGCGGAGGCTGCCCTGCCGGCAGGGACAGCGGCTCCCTGCTCCTTCTCGAGCCCCATTTATCACTTCTGTCCTTCCTTCCCACTCCCCCACCCCGCCTTGTCTTCAGTGTCCCATGTCGTTTCTACACTTGCCTTTCCTACCATGTTTTAAGTTTCTTCACAGGACACACCCATCCCTACGTGATGATTTGACCTCTGCTCCCCTCTCCAGCCTCATTCTGTGCGGGTCCCTGTTCTTTCTCTGTCCACGGACTGTCTCCCAGGGCTTCCCCATCTCGGGTCCCCACCCCATCCTGGGAACACACCTCCCACCCCCTCTTGACCCCTAATCAGGCTCACAGTTCAGCTTGAAATTCCTATTTCTTAAAGAAAGAGTGGTGGAACTTGCTTCTGTTATTTGCCTGTCCCCTTAGCACCAGATTTTTTTAAACCATTTATATGGCACCAATGATCTATTTATAACTTTTAATGTCTCCCTTCCCATTAGAATAAATTATAAGAGCCAAAAGAGTAGAAACTAGTCTGCTGTGTTCACCACTTTTTGTCCAATGCCACACATACTGCCTGTCACGTGATAGGTGCTCAGTAAATATTTGCTAACTGATTTAATCTGAGGCAAGGGATGATGGTATATTCATTTCTACCTCTATCATAGTGTTTGCTATATAGAAGGTGCCCAGTAAAAGCTTGTAAACTAGTACGTAAATGACTTAACAGTCTAGATTGTGTCTATTTCCAAGAAATCTGGAATCTTTAAAAAGAATTAGAGCAATTATCTTTGCTAATGGATATATGTACTTAAAAAAACTAGGGATGTCACAGGGTTAACTGGATTAACAAAGTAATTTAGGTACTCAAGAGCCCATTCTTCTTGAACTACACTTATGAAAATAGTTCATTTAAAGTGACTTTTAGTTTGTCCCCCTACCTTGCCCTTTCTTTTGGGGGTAGAGAATTTTTTTTTTTTTTTGGTGAACATTTTTTCATGAGTTATTGCTATCTTCTTTAGTAAGTGCATCTTCTTTATTGTCAGGTAATTGCCTACTATATTTCAATTTGTAAGTGTTTTATTAGAAACCAAAATCCGTAAGGATCTATGTGCCAAAAGAAAGGCAAATTATTTACCTGGAGGAGTGTTTCTTTAGAGAACTGGTGACCAGTTACCTTGAGGTACAGAACAACCTGGCTTTTTTCTGTCTTCAAAACAAGGGATATTATTATATGTCTCATAAATGGGAACTTTGCTAAGGCGTTCACTCTGAAAAGCAAGAGATTGTCCTACCTGGAAAAAATTGCTAACTTCCTACACCAGTGGTAGTCCTCAGTGAGAATTTTCCTTGTATTAGCTGAAGAAAACACTCCATGTACAACTCAGAGGCTTTGACTGTGTGAGGTCTTTACCGTCCCGTATGTTCCATCCAATTTATGGTCAGTAAAAACAAAGCAACTTCAGGAAGTTTTCAAATCTCTTAAAAAATAAGTTGAAACACCACTCTTTGAGGACTAGTACCAAAGTCCAAAGTTGACTCCACATTTCACAGATTTCAGAAAATCACAAATACTTTAGATTTTACTATATCTTATATACAAATAAGCTTCATAGAGCGAGCTTGACACATCTGCTTCCAAACTCTGAAGTCCCCTGAGTTCTTGGTCACACGTCTGTATTCCTGGCCACACTAAGTGTTTCTCCAGGGTCTGGCCCAGAATTCATACTGAAGACAAGTAAATGACAAGGAAATATCTTTTTGAAGAAAATTCGGTTATCACCTCCATTTTTACAAGACATTTAGCAAGAAATGTCCAGTGTTTAACTATTATTACTTGTATGATAGAAAAACATTTTGTGTTTATAAAATACACTGTGAGGATTCCAGGTTATTGGAAGTATTTCAGGTTAAAGCAATTATCTGCTACGTTGCAACATAAATTGATTTCCATTCTCCTTCTCCATGTTATTTCTGGTCTTCATTTGAATGTATTATATATTTTTCCTTCAAGTTAATGATCACATACTAACCTCTGAAATGACTATTTTGCTCTTCTAAGGTGTAAATCCCAAGAATGTGTCCTTGGTAGCCAGTGGAAAGGATATAAACCCATATACTTGGAGTAATCAGTTATTTCCTAAGTCATTGGGATCTATGGGGACAGAACTTGGTTTCAAAAGGAGTAATGCAGGTAAAGCAAAAATACATTTAAAGTATAAATTTACATTGTTTTCCTTCCACAGATTTTTACTTTTAACTACATTGCAAGCTGCCTTCTGAGATAACTTTGGGGGTACACAAAAGTTTTCTAACTGGTACTTGAGCACAGACAATTTTAAGGCAATCATTTGCCAGATCTCAACTTCCATATGGATTCTGTCCTAAAAAATGCATCTCCCTGAGCAATGGTTCTCTATTCTCCTTTACAAAAGAAAAGACAAATTCTGTTTACTAGGGTGTGTTTTCTGTTTCCCCAAATATAAAAAAATCTCTGGGGTGCCAAAGAGACAGTTTCATATGTTGGGATCAATGATGAGAAAGTGAGTAACTCTGCTGATTGGAGAACGAATCCTGTTTAAGTCATGTAGTTTACAGTTCTTAGCCTAATTAAATTATTAGCTGACAGATAATGAAAACTCATTTTTGGACTAGAACTGAATATAGTCCAAAGACTGTTGTGACAAAGCTGTAACAGGACACCTTTCATTCCCAACTATCTGTTTACTTTAAACAAGGTTTCTCAGTGCTTCCATCTCCAGAAAGGAACAAGAGAAAAAGGAATAGAATTGGTGTTGAAACCTGATTTTAGCAATAAGCAATACTCACTTGTGGATACATGGACAGCTTGAAAAGATGCCATTTTTCTCAGTGAGATGTCTCAAAAAAAAATGCCTTTTATTGTTCAGTAATCAAAATTTATAGTATTCATCTTTTTTTGATTAATTATATACAATGAATTGTAATTATAGCTAACCTAATCTAGAAAAAAAAGTATTTTAGCACACTTATAAGAATTTTTTTTTTAAGTTTCAATTTATACATACTTTTCAGTGGTCAGCTTAAAGACTTCTAAGCCTAAAATTATAGTTGGATAAAATTTTGGAGTTGACATGAATGAAAATAAAATTTTAGAGAGAAATGAGATTAATGTGAAATTTCCAACTGTTAAAAAGGACTATATTCATGTATTTTGTAAGTCGGTGTTGGTTGGCATAAAATCACCATGGTATTTAGATTCCATTGCTTACAGTTAAATTAGAGATGTAAGTTTTATTTTTTAAATGTCTATAATTACAATATGCCACAAATGACAACTTCACAAAATATAAAACTTATAATGAAAAATTTTATGTATCAGTTTAAAGCATGTGAAATAGAGTTCTTGTAAAAAGATAGATGATAGATAGATAGATAGATAGATAGATAGATAGATAGATAGATGGATGGATAAGTACTGGATCCAAAAAAAATCTGAGATCACTGATGTAGCAAGTCAGTAGTCTACTGGGGTATTCTGATGTGACAGCACATTCTGGACATTTTAAGTTTTCCAGATGCTCTGAGGACTCAACTTATCTATTTAATAGTGCTGAGGTATCAGACACTGCAGCACTGTAATTTACTTGTTTTTCCCACTATTTTAAAATAATACTCACTGAACCAGGTGGTTAAGTACAAATGAGTTTAAATGCTCACAATACAATGATGTGTCTCGGGGGAATACAGAATTGGTTGGCATCAAAGGAAAGCTATGATGACCACACGTGAGAACAGTTTCTCATGTTAAGGGTTCTTCCTGTTTTTTTCATTAATCATCTAACCATTGTTTCTCTGCTTTTCCTAAAACATTCTTCTTATTCATTCTTTCTTTCCACTTGCCTTCTCTTCAGAGGAAAGCATAATTAAACCAATTGAAAAACTATCATGCAATGAAAGTTTTCCTGAAAAATTAGAGGACCCACAAGGTAATTTCTGGGCATTCTAGATGAGTACAACTTGTTCTTTGAATATCTTGTCCAATTTTCTTTTCCACATTTGCCCTGAATCCTGTCATACAAGGCCACTATGAAGGCCAACGAAGGTCACCTGCTTTTAGAAGTCAGACCAGGGCTGGGAGAAAGAGGTGTTCCACGTTATCAAGAACACCTTCCTTCAGTAGTCGGGATTCTACACTAACTTGCTCTTAAAGCTCTAGGCTCATCTTCTTAAATTAATAATGACAATTAGTATAAATGAAGCAAATATTCTGAGAAGAAGAATTAAAAGAATATTTTCTAATTTGTAATCAGTATTCCTGGAAAATCTTTTTCAAAGTTCTGAAACTCATTTCTTATGCATTAATAATCAATTAAAAGTTAACCAGGTTAATAGAGATGATGGATTTCCTAGAGATTCACTGTTGCTGGTTTAAACAGTCCTAACTATTGGCTCCAGCCTAAAACTTTGCAGCTCACGAGGTACTTCAAAAATAATAAGCTAAAATAATGAATTTTCTGTGCAATTTCCCTTAGCAACTTTCTCCCTGTAGCCTATTAACTGCTCAGCACACGGCTTGTAGAATCTGACATATCCCTGTCCCCCATTCTGTCACTCAGTAGCCTTGTGGTTGTGGACCAGTCAGTTAGGCTACCTAATCAGTTTCCCCATCTAGAAAATGAAGGACATGATATTTCCCAAGGTATCATTATACAACCATCCCTAGGATTTTTGTCACAGTAAGCATGTGGCGTCTGCTCTGTGGGCCGGAGGAGAGCCAGGGCAATGTTCTGAAGCTGCCGTTGAATGTGATCACCGCCGTGAACTTCCTTTCAAAAATCTTTTGACGTAAAGGGCAGATGAGTGATTTAGAAATGGGTCCTCGGGGCTAAAAGAAAGGTCAAACTAGGCAGTTGTGCATATGCGGAATTCAGTGGGGTTAAAAACTGTACAAACTGATGTGTTCACTGTCTAAAGTCTCACTTCTGTGATGACGGTGCTACCTGGCATTTGTTGGTTCGAGAGCACACACTGAGGGCCTCCTGTGCACAGCGCTGTGACTTCGTCAGGGACGAGAAATTCAGAGGCCAGACTTGCAAACCCGTAACACTGTAAGAAATGCTTTAGTCAGAGCTGCCCAACAAGCAGTTCTTCGAAACCACCGTCACGATCAGAGTCCTGTTCCACCTCCTTGCTGACAAATGTGTCTCCTTTCCTGCACAGTGAGGCTCCTTGAAAGAAATTATATTCCTTTTCCTCTTGTTTCCAGTTTGCTCCTCAACTCACTGTGGTCTGTCCTCACCGGGCCTCAGGCCACTGAAAGCACTCCTTCCAGGTCCTGACACGATCCTAGTTTGCCAGATCCCACAGCCCTGCTAATCCCATCACTTCTCTGCGTCCTTCGACTTCGTCTTTCTTCACACACTGTATCTCCTGGATGTTCAGACCCTGCTCTCCTATCACCTACCACCCTCTCTACTCCCTCTCCTCCGCAGGTCCTCTTCTTTCCTATCTCTTAATGCTCGTCTTCCCTGGGCCTCTGTTCTGGATCTTTGCACATCCCACAATCCTGCTGAGCTGGCTCCTCCAAGCCCACAGCCCCATCGCCGCCACACCTTGCTAATTCCCTATCTCCAGGCCCGCTCAACCACAACGCCAATATCCCATAGGCACCATGTCTTTCCAACAAACCTGTTGCTGTTCTTAGTCACTTAAGATTCAAACTGAGGGGTTTATATTCCTCTTTCCCTGCCCCTTCTACCCCATACACCCACTCAGTTCTCTTCTCCATCACCTCGGTGACTCCCTTAGTTCAGACTCTCATTTCAGCTCCAGCAGTGACCTCTTGTCTTCTGCCTTTAGCTTTTCCCCCTCCAACCCATCACTCTCCTGCCCCCAGGCTGATCATTCACTAATGGTGATGAGGATGAGGCTGATGACAGCTGACATTTACTGAACACCAGATTCTATGCTAAGAGCTTTGCATACATTTCATTCAATCTCTACAGCAACCCTATGAGAACAGATGCAGTTACTACAGTGATTTTACAGAATGAAGGAAAGCAGAGAGCACAGCAGGGCCGGGGGGCCTCCTGGCAGGAAACACACTCAGGTTAAGAGAGGAGTCATAAAAAAAAAAAAAACCCTGCTATGTTCAGGGCAAACAGTCCTGGGGTCACATTCTAGCTTGGTCACTTACTGTGTTTCGGCAAGTTCTAAGAGCCACGAGGTATGGATAAAATAGGCATCTAAAGGGTGGTTATATGGACTCAGTAGGATTATCTGTAAAGCTATTACGCAGCGCTTGAAATAGGTCAAAACTTGAAAAATACTCCTAGAATTAGGAGGAGTGTAGTATTTGTTACTCTCCGGCGCTTTAAAATATTCACCTTCTGACTATGAAACTTTATGATACATCACTAGGAAATCTTGGAAGCTATGCTACTTACAATCAGTCAGGATATATTCCTTCCTTTCTCAAAAAAGAAGTGGGGTCAGCTGGCCAGAGGATACACTTAGCACCTCTCGGTGCAACAACTTCAGGTAAGAACAATTTTATAGTTTTTGAGATTTCTGATCAGAAAGGAGCTCTAAGTTTGTACCATCACTTTCCCAAGTGAAGACTTTTAAATTAGTCTCATTAACACAGTTCTAGTCGTTTTTGGCAAAATGTCCCTTCTTCTGAAGCTGTGTCTGAGGGTCTGTCATAAGCGCTGCCTCTACCTAAGTGGCTCCTCTCTGGCAGGCACACGCTATGCCGTTTACTCTTCACAAGACTGGATGAGGAAGCCCTTCTACGGAGGGGGAACTGACAGGGAGCAGTTTACCAAGGGTCACACCGCTGGTAAACGGTGGGGCCGGGAGAGCAACTGGGTCTGCAGAATTCCAAGGTACATGCTGTGCTAGCCAACAAGATGGAAGCTTCCCACCTGGCACCTGACACAGAGGGGAAGTTCAACAAGTGCTGAGGCCCTGTCCGTGTGCCATCTCACAGCCAGTCCCTCTGCAGTTGCACTGTACTGAACTGAACGGTGGCAGGGCTTCCACACCCTGTGCTTGCTCTGCAGCCGTAGGTGGTGGTGACCGGTGCGGCGGCTTGCTCTGTGGTAGCGTGGCAGGACAGCCATGTTCAGGGGTATGCTCTTGAAAATCAGGGTCATGATTCTCTACTTGACCTTGACTAGATCTGGCTATGAACATTCTCGAAATTATTCTAATCTAAAATAGAGGCCCTCCACCTGGGTGGCTCAGTGGGTTAAAGCTGCTGCCTTCGGCTCAGGTCATGATCCCGGGGTGCTGGGATCGAGGCCCACATCGGGCTCCCTGCTCAGTGGGGAGCCTGCTTCCTCCTCTCTCTCTGCCTGCCTCTCTGCCTACTTGTGATCTCTCTCTCGGTCATATAAATAAATAAAATCTTTTTAAAAAAATAAAATAAAATAGAGGCCCTCATGAAAGCACCTAAAGTAGAGGCTAAGGCAGATAGTCAGAAGTTTGGTAAGATGCAAAGTTGTAGTGTAATCTCAAAGTTCACTCGAAAAGTAATTTTCGCAGTGTGTCCTAGCCAGGAGCTTATATTAAAACTCCTGATTCAAGCTGCCAGTCTTTAAAGTTCACAATGTTGGAGCTACAACTGTAAAAAGCACTGGACATCTATAATTTACTATCTCTTACCATAGAGTAGAACTGGTAAATAGTACTGTTACCTTATCTGTGAAGAATTGCTTCCTTATCCCTCTGCTGAAACAAAATATGTGAGTGAACTCTTGATATACAGCAATGATTTTTTTTTTTGAAAGCCTCAGGTATTTTAAGCCAGCCTTACGGTAAGTCACCAGCCATGTATTAGTAGCAATTTTTAAAATAAAAGCAGAAAATCATGTTTCAAATTATTTTGTTATCTGAGTACCTGCTCTTACAAAGTGAAAGTGGGTATTTTTAAAACTAGTTTTATAAGATACTGAAGGCCTTTACATATTAAGTATTCTGTCAGACTTTAGCATGCATAGTCTTGTTTACATTTTTTTAGTAAATGCTTTCTCATAACGTTTTATCTCATTTACTCTGCTCATCGATTTTCCTACAGATGGTGGTAGGAGGAAAGGTAAAAAAAAAAAAAAAGAAGTAAATACTAATCATTCTCAAGTGGTCAAGGCAAATCCTTAGGAAAACACTGTTCTGTAAGAGATGTGTCCTTCAGTATGCCCACCTGGGTGGCAGTTTCCCACAAGAAAATAAAACCAGGTCATTACCGTATTTACTCAACTATTTCCCCTTCTCTTGTAGCCGGCCTCCCTCTCGGCTCCTCCTTGTCCTCACCCTCATGTTTTGAGAAGAAAAAGCAAATTAATTTCTTGCAGCTTTCCCATGTAATCTCTCATCCCAGACTTCCTAACACCTCCTCCTCCCCTTGCCCTGATGGTAACAAGGGCTTGGAGGAGGGACTTCTTTCCTGGATAGCCACCCTTTCTTTACAAGGGCAGGGAGGGCTCTGTCTAAGTGCACTCCATTCATTAACTCGACTACAGAAAGTACAATTATCATTATCTGTTTTACAGAGGTTTTATTTCTTGCTAAAAGTGACACAGTGGTGGCACTGATTAAATTCTTAACTACAGGCGAACATCTTTCCTTTAGCAAACATCTTCTACAAGAAGTTAAATGCCTCTGATAGGACACATGTGGCCCTTAAATGCACAGCAAACCTCAGAGGGCTGTCTGCCCCTTGCTCAGGAGGTGCATGCAGGGTCTGGTCTGGCTAAGACGCAAAAGCATTTCTTGCCCTGCCTCAAGATCTCAGCTCCTTTGTCGGCCACTAAGTTCTTTCAGCAAGGGTGCTTGTATCCTAAAACTATTACCTATCAGATAGGAATCTAAATGTCAACACTACACCCTTCTTGGCAAAATGACCCCCACTTCTAAGAAGGTTTTAAAAGTATCTGCCTGGATACGGTTTCCCTCAAATGCATTTAGGACTCAACGTACCTACGTCATGACCTGGAGAAAAAGCTCTCTGTTACTTCCCAGATCCCTCATTTTGCACCCCAAGGGCCTCACCCTATTAGCTGAAGGGGTTCTCTGAATCAACAGGGCTGATGGCCTCTCTCCCTACCTCCCTGCCCTCCCACCCTCCCACAGGCACTCTCCTCCACGCCAGGCAGCATTCTGGCCTGTAGACCTCAGGTTTGGGTTCACAAATTTAACACACTGGTGTTTTCTACACTCCCATGGGTTAGAACTAAAGAGCCATTTCTGGAAAACTTGGTTAGCGGTTTAACCAGGTTTTCCCTAACAGTTAAGGGTTGACTGGCTCTTCTAAACACGTCCCTGCCTCATTAGGTAGCTTTTTATTGGCTTTGACCTGGAGAATTGTAAACCTCTATGAGAGTGAAAGGACAGGACAGGGTGTTCCCGGGCAGTTCCTCACTTAATGCTGTATGTTCCCTGCTGAGCTGAGGGCAGCAGCACAATGGACCCATACTGCTCCTATAATTGCCCCTCCGCTCCCAGTTTTACAGAGAAAGTGTATATATAAACAACAACAACAGAAACAAGGAAACCACATATGTGAATATGGTGTAGTGCTAGGTGTACAAAATGGCTGGACTCATTCAAAATTGACACTTAAGAGTTTAATCCAAGAGTGACAGCCACCACACAGTGTGAAATGATACTTAAATCTCAAATGGAAAGATCAACCATCCTCTTCAGAGAGAAGAGCTGTAAATGTGAAGTGAGGGCGGGTGAGGGAAGGACTGCAGAAGAGATTGAAGTTCTCTGTAAAATGATTTGCTGCTTTGTCATTTGAGATGTTTAAGCAAGTTTAGCTTGTAAATTGTTCAGATAAAAACAAATATTTAACAAATTAAAATTTCACAAAGGTTTGGGATCTTAGGAATGGCTCACCTTTTAAAGGAATTGTTTTCATCCATCATTTTCCCAATTAAAAAAATAAAGTTTCTTGCCTCTAAAAACCCCATTTTCATATATAAAAGAAACCTATGATGGGATCCCATCCCTGTAGCTCCACAAAGCCAGAGACTTATAGGATTCATAATTACAAATAAATTTTCTGTCGTGGGTATTGCACTTGAGTAGTAGTCAGAGGAAACCACTGTGTGACTTTACAAAGTGACTGACACTGTGGGTATTGCCTGTTGAACCTGAACCAAGAATTTTCTTGGTCACCCTGGTCGATGTTGCCTACCTAAATGTGTTAAGGCACTTGAGTGAACCCAAAAAAGAAATAGCAGCAATATCAGAACAGTAAACCAGAAATATTGGCTCTTAAGCTACTGAGAATTCTGTATCAACATAAGAGTACACTAAAATCTTTAGTTTTAATATTTAAAAAAAATCTTAGAGACCACTGAACTAATCTTTTAAAGATAAACTCTTATTTCCCCATGAAATAAAAAGTTAAATTGCTTGATTTTAAATTTAATAATCAAATGAATAAAGTTCTAACTTCCAATTCTTATTTCTTTCAGAATACACCTGGAACACAAAACCTGGCCGGGGGCAGTTTTCAGGACCTACTTACAATCCTACAGCCAAGAATCTAAATATTGTGAACCGTGCACAGCCAGTTCCCTCAGTGCATGGAAGGACAGACTGGGTGGCCAAGTATGGCAGCCACCGGTAGGAGTCTTGCGTGAAGCCCCACAGCATTGCTCCATGGAGCCCTGCAAGTCCCCTGACCTAGGAAATGTCTACAGATGTCTATTTCTACTGAGTTCTGGAAGAAACATGTAGTAGTGGGTACTTTGAAGAGCAAAAACCATCTCCTATCTTCTTTCCTAGAAATGAAATGCATTTTCTTAGCATCAGTTGCCCACAGTGCTGATATACGGGTAGGACTTTACAAAGTATTGAATAAACTATTTGCCAAAGTATCAAGTATTTAATCTACAAATTATAGTTAACTAAGTATGATAAGAATCTTTTTTTAAAAAGGCCTTCAGAAAGTGTTTAGAGCGTTTTAGTTTTCATCTGTTATTTGCTAAATTAATTTAACATTTCATTAGTTGGCCTCAAAGGTTTGGGTTTTTTTTATAGCAATTAAGTAGACTTCTGTGGGCTGTCAGTTATGGTTCTTATTTGGCTAAGGCTCTACCCTACCAGTTTGGTAATAGCAAAAGACACTCATTGATCATATGCTTTTCTACTTTGAAATTATGGAAGCGATGGTTAATTCCATCTTGAGCAGGATATCTTTCCTAGGAATAAATTTATCTTTAAAAATGAAGATCTCAAAATTATGTCACCCAATTTTAGTGGGGAGTCTGTTGTTTGATTTTGACCAACACAACTCCCATGAATTTATGGTGACTGTCAAACCCAATGGCTTGAAGACTCCCAAATCAATCAAGTCGAGTTTCTCTCATTTTCACATCATTAAGAAAGTTCTTGAAACTGTGACGTGTGTTCATCAGACTTTCAAAATACTTTGCTTCCATGTTCCTACTAGATACAAAAATGAGGTGTGCCAGCCTGTCCCCCAAAGCAAACTGTTGCTGCTGCAGATCACTGACCTGGCTCTGACCTTGACATTTACTCTGAAGAGCAAATGCATTCAGTTGCTTTAGCAGTGATTTCACTTAGTACAATTTTTTTTCTTTAATTTCTAAACTGGTACTTAAAATATACATTTTGAACTTGGGACTACTCTAAACCTGCCATTTTATGGACTGGACATTAGTACTGTATATTCTTTTTAAAGAATAATGTTATCAACTGCTATTTTTATGTATTTTCTGACTTTGTAACAAATGCTAATATAATTGGTATCATCTTGTGGACATTATCCAAAGACGACATAAAATGATAGTAATATGGTATTTTTGTATAGAAGATTCAACTCACCTTGTTGAAAAATGTTAAAATCTGAAGTTATTTATGTTGATGGTAACAGTTATATATATTTGTACAGTTTTAATTAATGTCTCAAAGCTAAAAAATTATTTTGTGTTGCTGGGAAGCTTTTATACTTCTCAATAGATATTAAAATAAATATGGTTAACTGGTTTGTTTTCTTTATACTTTTAAGCTTTATACTTATACTCTGAGGGCTATTTGTCATTTTCATTATAGACTTTTGTTTTTCTAGCAGTTTTAGGTTTATGGAAAAACTCATTGGAAAGTACAGAGTTTCCTTATACCCCCCTTCAGGCCCCCTCCCAAATTTTCCCTATTATTAACATCTTGCATTAGTGTGGGACATTTGCTATAACTGATGAGCCAGTATCAGTATAACTTTAGTCCACAGTTTACATTAGGGTTCATGCTTTGTGTTGTATATTCTGTGGGTTTTGACAAAACACATAATGGCATGTATCCACCATTACAGTATCCTAGAGATTAGTTTCATTGCCCTGAAAAATCCCGTGTTCTACCCATTCATCCTTCTCTCCCGCCTCCCCCCCCCCCCCCCCCCCCCCCCCCCCCCCCACCCCCCNTTTCTATTCTAGAATGTCATGTAGTTGGAATCATACACCGGCTTCTTTCACTTAGCAAGATGCATTTAACTTTCTTACACGTCTTTTCTTAGTTCAATAGCCCATGTCTGTTCATTCTTAATATTTCATTGTATAATGCACCTCAGCTTATTTACCCATTCACCTACTGAGGAACATCTTGTTTTCAAGTGTGGGCAATCACGAATAAAGCTGCTCACCCCAGTAACAATAAGCATATCTAGCGTCCAGATCTTGATTTCTAATACCACTGTCCAGTAAAAGGAACCAGGGCTTTCTGGAGAGATGGCCGATTCTAGTACTGAGCATGAAATACACAAGCTGACACTGGAGATCTTATAGCTAGGAAGTAAAAGTTACAAAAACAAAAACAAAAGCCAACAAGCAGAAGCAGTGCACATTGATGGGCTAGATGAGAGACACAGGAGCTTCTAAGAAAGAGCTCCTAATGGCCAAAACTGCAACAATTTGAGAAAGAAAATCAAGTAATTATATTATAACCCAAAGTGGGAAATACATATCCTGGAGTCCATACTGATAAAAATAAGTGAATAATAAGTAGGGAAAAGAGACAAATCTCCCATGCAGAATCCCAAATAATTTACGTAGACACTCTGCCCTCAAGGAGGAAGAGTACGACTCCCCAATCCTTAAGTACAGAATGTGCACAGTGAATTCCTTTCAAAGAGTACAGTATGGGCAGGGGGAAAAAGGTATAACTTCACAGTGGAGAAGCCTGACTCAGATGATCAAGGTCAACATCAACGATAATACCATGTTCATATATGTGACCTTAATATTATGTGATGAAAACAGCACTTTACCTCTGTGGTCTTCCTCCTAAAATTTCATAACTCCGGTCTAACCATAAGGAAAACACTAGACACATTCTAACAGAAGGGCATTCTACAAAACACTCGGTCAATACTCTTCAAAACTATCAGAGTCATCAAAAACAAGGCAAATCTGAGAAACAGTCATAGCCAAGAGGAGCTTAAGGAGACACAACAACTAAATGTAATGTGGGATTCGAAGTGAGATCCCATAATGGAAAAACAATATTAGTTTTTAAAATCTTAGGAAATCTGAATGAAATATGGATTTCAATTAATTTACCAATATTGACTCATAAGTTCTAACAAATATTTCATGCTTACCTAAGATATTAATAATAGGGAAAACTAGGTGTGGTGTATGTGGGAACTCTGTACTATCTTCTCAAAATGGTCCTAAAAAATGTATTTTTTAAAAGTAGATTTGATCAGTTTATAAATTCAGCAATAATTACTAAATGCCTACTAAGTACTAAGTGTAGTATATATGGTAGTGACAAAACGGTCATTTTCGCTTACCTCATAAAACGTATATTCTGGAGGCAGGCATTAAATAAACACACATGAAATTGTATATGGGCAAACTATGATGGCGTTAAGAAAAATAACAGGACATTAGGGAGACTAAAGAAGAAATCTAAATGTTGAGAGACAACTAAATGGTTTCAAGTGTAGGAGCCGAAATATACTTTAAATATGCCTCTACCTGCTGGGTAGAGAAAGAACTGTTCAGCCAAACCATGAAAACAAGGAGTCCTACTAGAAGACTAAAAAATGGTGAGGCTTAGACTTAGGTACTGGCAACAGTATGGAGGAGAATAAATATGACTGTTATTAGAAAGCTACTGGGTTTTAGTGTTACTCTTTCTTGCTGCTTTATAGAACTTTCTCATTAGTTCAGTATGCTTTTAGTTGCTTCTCTTGGATTTTCTAGGTAGATAAATATATTAACTGTTTAAAATGTTTCTTGATTTTTTCCAGTATTTATACCTTATTTCTCATATTTTATTGTTTTTCTGGTGTCTCTAGAACAATGTTGATCTTGTCAGTTATAGCAAATATATTATTATTAAACATAAAGCCACAAGACTAAATAAATGGTAGCTAATAAAAACCCAAGGCACATAATATGCTTGAGTCAAAAAGTACTTATATTAGTGTCAATTATTTTTGTTCAGACTGCTACCTAATTTAAAAATACATATGAAAAAGTTTCCATTCATCATAGTAACAAAAGCTAAAATATCCTACAATCTTTTTTTTTAATTTTTATTTATTTATTTATTTTTTAAATTTACATGACACAGAGAGAGATCACAAGTAGGCAGAAAGGCAGGCAGAAAGAGGAGAAAGCAGGCTCCCCACTGAGAAAGGAGCCCCCAATGCGGGCCTCCATGCGGGCCTCAATCCCGACCCTGGGATCATGACCTGAGCCAAAGGCAGGGGCTTTAACCCACTGAGCCACCCAGGTGCCCTAAAATATCCTACAATCTTAACAGAAATACAAAAAACTAAATGAATGTAACTCTAAGATATGAAGACATTATAAACAAAACTAAATTAACAACTAGAAAACAATGTACAAAATGGCAGTAAGTATGTATCAATCGTTACTTTAAGTTACTTTATTTGGCCTTAAAGCTCCAATCAAAACACATGGGGTGGCTGAATGAATAAAAAAACAAGACCCATCATGCTGTCTACAAGATACTCACTTCAGATCTAAAGACACTTGCACACTTAAAGTGAAGAGATGGAAAAGATATTCCATGCAAATGGAAAGAAAAAGCTAGAGCAGCAATACTTATCATACGAAACTTTCAAAGCAAAGACTGTAACGAAAGGTAAGTGTTATTACATAATGATAAAAGGGTCAATCCAAGAAGATGATAGAACATTTGCAAATATTTACATACCTAATTCAGGAGTACCTAAATATGTAAAGCAAATATTAATAGACATAAAGAGGGAAAATTGACAATACAGTAATAACAGGGGACTTTAATACCCTGCTCACATTAATGGACAGATTATCAAGACAAAAAAGCCAATAAGAAACACTGTCCTTAAGTGACAGATCAAACCAGACAGACTTATTAGATAGGCACAGAACATTTAATCTTCATGCTGCAGAATACACATTCTCTTCAAGTGTACATTAAACATTCTCCAGGATCACAATACGATCACACTAGGCCACAAAACCAGTCTCAATAAATTTAAGAAGACCTATATCAAACATCTTTTCTAAGCACGAAGCTAGAAATCAATTACAAAAGTAAAACTGAAAAAAAAAACCCACAACACATGAAGACTAAACATTATGCTACTAAGCAACCAATGGATCAACAGAAAAAATTTAAAAATACCTTAAGACAAATGAAAATGGACACAGGACTTTCCAAAATCTATGGGACACAGTAAAGGCAGTTTTAAGAGAAAAGTTTATAAAAATAAGCAAGAAACAAGAAAAATCTCAAATAATCTAACTTTACACCTAAAGGAACTAGAAAAAGTACAACAACAACAACAAAAAAGCTCAAAGTTAGCAGAAGGAGGGAAATAAAGATCAGAATGGAAATAAATGGTCTAGGGAGGGAGGGAGGAAAAGAGAGAGAGAGAAAGAAAGGGAGGGAAGGGGGAAAAGAGGGAGGGAGGGAGGCAAGGAGAGAAGGAAGAAGGAAAAAAAGAATTATGAAACTAAAAGCTGGTTCTTTGAAAAGATAAACAAAATTGATAAGCCTCTACCCAGATTCATCAAGAAAAGGTGAAACAGAGACAAAATAAATAAAACCAGAAATGGAAGACAAGTTAAACTGACACTACAGAAATACAAAGGATCATAAGACACTGCTACAATTATACACCAACAAACTGGAAAGCCTAGAAGAAATGGATAAATTCCCAGAAACACAGAACCTTCCAAGACTGATAATGAAGCAAGAGAAAATATGAACAGACCAATTACAAATAATGAAATCAAAACAATTTAAAAACCACCCAAAACAAAAGTCCAGGACCAGACAGCTTCACAGATGAATCCTACCAAACATTTAAAGAAGAGTTAGTAACTATCCTTCTCAAATTATTCCAAAACATTGAAGAGGAAGGAACACTTCCAAACTCATTATACAAGGCCAGCATATTACTTAAACCAGACAAAGACATTACGAAAGAAGAAAATTAAAATTGTAGGCTAATAGCCTTGATGAACAAGGATGAAAAAAATCTTCAAAAATTATCAGCAAACCAAATTCAACAATACAAAGGACCATACACCATGATCAAGTAGGATTTATGCCAGGGATACAAGAATGGTTTCAACATCCTCAAATCAATCAACATGATACATGCTAACAACAACAAAAAAAGGATAAAAATCATATGATCATCTCAGTAGATGCCGAAAAACCATTCGACAAATTCAACATCCATTCATGATAAAAACTCTCAACGAAGTGGGTATAGAGGGAACAAACCTCAACATAATAAAGTCCATATATGACAACCCACAGCTAACACCACGTTCAACAGGAAAAAGCTAAAAGCTTTTCCTCTAAGACAAGGAATAAGACAAGAATGCCCACTCGTACCACTTTTATTCAACACAGTACTGGAAGTCCTAGCCACAGCCATTAGACAAGAGAAACAAAAGGCATCCAAATTGGAAAGACAGAAATAAACCTATCACTAGTTGTAGATGACATGATAATATACATAGAAAACCCCAAAGACTCCACCAAGAAACTATGAGAACAAATGAATTTCAGTTAAGTTGCTGAATACTAAATTAACAAAGATCAACTGTACTTTTACACACTAACAAGCTATCAGAAACAAACTTAAAAAAACAATCCCATTTACAACTGCATCAAAAAGAATAAAACACCTAGGAATAAAACCAAGGAGGTGAAAGACCTGTACTTATGAGACACTGATGAAAGAAACTGAAAATGACACAAATAAAAAAAAAACATATACTGGGTTCACAGACTGTTAGCATTACATTATTAAAATGTCCTTACTACCCAAAGCAATCTTAGAGATTCAATGCAGTCTCCATCAAAATACTAAATGCGTTTTTCTCAGAACTAGAACAAAGAATCCTAAAATTTGTATAGAACTAGAAAAGACCCCCAACAGTCAAAACAGTCTTGAGAATGAAGAACAAAGCTAGCAATCTTGAGAAAGAAGAACAAAGCTGGAGGTATGCTCTCTGATTTCAAACTATACCACAAAGCTACAGTAACCCAAACAATATGGTACTAGCACAAATATATTAATCAACGGAATAGAGAGCCCAGAAACAAACCCACACATATATGGTCAGTCTATGACAAACGAGGCAAGAACAGATAATGGGTAAAGGACAGTCTCTTCAAAAAATTGTGATGGGAAAACTGGATAGCTACACGTGAAAGAACAAAACTGGACTACTATCTTATACCATACACAAAAATAAATTAAAGATAGATTAAAGATGAACATAAGACCTAAAACCATAAAACCCTAGAACACCTAGGCAGTAAGCTCTCTGACATCAGTTTTAGCAATATTTTTTAACCAGTCTCCTATTCAAGACCAACAAAAGCTAACATAAATAAATGGGATTACATCAAACTAGAAAGCTTTTGCAGAGAAGGAAATCAACAAAATGAAAAGGCAATCTAATGATGAAGATATTTGCAGCAAATCATGTATCTGATTGTGTTAATATCTAAAAATACATAAAAATCTTATAGCTTAAAATCAAAACAACAAATAATCTGATTAAAAAACAGGCAGAACTTGAATAGACATTTTTTCCAAAGACATACAGATGGCCAACAGACACATGAAAAGATGTTCAACATCAGTAATCATCAGGGCAATGCAAATCGAAATCACAGTGAAATATACCAGTCAGGATGGCTAGTATCAAAAAGAAAAAAAATAACAAGTATTGGCAAGGATGTAGAAAAAAAGAACTCCGTTGGTTAGAATGTAACTTGGTGCAGCCACTATGAAGAACAGCATGGAGGTTCCTCAAAAAATTAAAAATAGACCTACCATACAATCCTGCAATTCCACTTTTGGGTACTTAAACATAAAACCCCAGTCTAAAGAGATGTATGTATCCCTATGTTCACTACACCATTATTTATAAGAGCTAAGATATGGAAGCAATCTCAATGTCAAGATGATCACAGAAAGGCTACCTTAGAACCCAAAATGTATCTGATCAATTAATATATAGAGTATTGCTTTTTTGTTTAATCTTTTTCTGTGCCTCTGCTCTTATAGCTCATATGACTGAAACACTTGGGGAACAAGAAGTGAGAACTAATATTTAGTTCTACCTGGCCCTCACATAGCAGGATTTGGGGGAAAAAGCATAAATGTTAGTTCTGTGAACAAGGATAATACACAGATTGCTCCTCACTGCTCAAAAGAACACCCAGGCCACATATGGCATTCAGACCTTTGTTAACACTAACTATAACCAGTTATTTTTTTCCCTGAACACATTTCCATAAAAATCAGCTTTTAAAATATCAAAAAGATCATGCAGTGCTCTGCCTATTTGATTTCCTTTGTCCATTTTCCTTTAGACTGTATAGGATGAACGTTTGAGAAGCTCACAATAATCTGATTCACCGGGGCATGAAATCATACCACAGACCAATTAGCTATTTATAAATGGATCTGTCCTTATAATTTAAACCATGAATTTGGTACAACTACATGATAAAAGGCAATTACTGACTATGCCAGGAACTACAGAACATTTTTAATTTAATCAAGTATTTATAAGTATGTGACATTAAGCACCAACCCTTTCCTATTTAGGAGTAGTTATTATTAATAGTGTGTGCAAGAAAAAGACCTGAAGTCTCAGTAGGCCAAAAGTTTAATGAATCACTGCTGTGATGAGGCTGTCCAAAAACCTGATTTTGATCCCAGCTATATTAACAGAAATGCATAGTCTAGAATACACTACCCTGGTCACTCCCAACTTGTGCAGAGCTCTGGGCATTACTGGTTTAAGAATGGGCCCTGGCAGACATGTCAAAACCACATCACATTAAACAAGGATGAGAAAACCAGGACTCCTTTCAAAGAGTTTAAGAAAATATATAAACTTGACTAATAAGCACCTGAATTATACCATAAATCCAACCAACACCAGTTAGGGAGGAGGTTAAGTAGCAAATTTCCTTTTTCTTTTGAAATAGAAGAAAACTAAAGCAAGGAGTACTAGAATGAGTTAATGCTCAGTGCTGAAAACAAAAGAAAGTGAGGTGGAAATGTGTCAGTGTCCTGTTAGTGTAGAGACCAAACCTGGTAATTCAAATTTCAGATAGGTCTCTTAGTTTCACATTTATAGATTAGCTAGTTAACCACATTTTCATTTATTCTTTTCTTCTTCGTCGTCTTCTTTGTTACAGTCCTAATCTTACAAAGCCTGACTGAGGGATCATTTCTAAAATGAGCTTCAGTGCAATGTATAATCAAATCATAAATAACTTTTCTTGGTCCTTATTTAAAATAGGTAATTACTAAATAAAATATTAACAACACTTTCACATTCCTTTAGTTTCCTGCTATTCACATTTCGTTCTATGTTCTAGACAGCTCTGGCAACGAAGACACCATAGAAAATATTACTTATAGTAAACTTTATTTTCATTGATATTTCATTTGACATAATTTCAAAGTAGGTCTGTGCTCTAGGATGAGCCAAAGAACAGAAATCCTAAAGTTCCTAAGAGACTTTTTTCATACTGTTCTAATAGGGCATGGGGTTTCAAGGCCCTCAATGTTGACACCTAAAATTTTACCCCTTGAGACTTTACCCATAGATACAGAAAGAAGAGATAACATCACGTACAAGAATCAAACTGAATGAGAATATATAAGAAGCTCTTGGCCTCTTTAAGGTTGTAATGATAATGAATGATTTCTTCTGGAAAGTTCAAGGTTATTTTTGTTCTGTTTTGTTAAGTAAAATGTCAGAATATGTTAAAATGCTGCACTTGTTTCTCTTAATACACTAAAAATAGTGGAAGTTTTTAAATCCTTCATGAGTCCAAGCGGGACATGACTACTACTGATGCGGTCTATTCAACAAACTAACTCCAAGTTTGGCGACCATCAGCAAACTGTTCAAAAGAAACACATAAACAAAAAACATCAGGTAAAGGACAGAACAGGCACTTGACTATTTTTTCAAGAACTAAAACTGCAGGTCCTTCAAAACTACATGGTGAGGAGATGCCAAGGCAGAGCAGGCACAGGTGAACCTCCATTCCTGGAAGTACCAAAGGAATAACATGCCAAGGGGCAGTCTTTCACCCCACTTGCCTTAAAATAGTACATGTGAATCAGGAATTGCTAATCTAACAGCCAATAATTCAAAGAGATGAGCAAACTGAAGGCTGGGAAGACCAAGGTCTCTCCAGGGTCATAGAGCTGGTTAACGGTACATTTCCAGCTTCCCAGTTCACTGCCCTTGCCCTTGGTCTATGCTGACTATAAAGCATTATGATTGACAGCATCATAACTATGATCAAAGTCAGGTAAGGGATCTTCTTCCAGATGTTTAAAAATTCTGTCCTCAGAGTATCTGTATTATACTTAATATATTTTTTTAAAAAATAATCTGGTTTGAGTTTTATAGCCAAAGATAATTAGACAGTAGGATTTAATCAAAATTCCCTTTTAGGAAAATTCTCAATAATAAAGGATGCCCACACGACTCAGAAATATGGAATTGATGCTGTAAGTCCCAGAAAGAGCCGCAGTCATGGCTTTGCATGAAGCTCTTCCCGCTGTAGGAAGGAGCCGGGCAGGACCAAAACACAAGTGTGAGAGCAAATTCATAAATGCACTTACTTCATTCTGGCATTAAATCAACTACGGTTTCTGCAGCCTTCCCTATTTGTGTGTAAATTACATCATTTCAGTTGATGTCCAGCATCAGGCATAGCAGAACAAGTAAATCTTGGAATGCACAAAGTCTTGGGGGGCATGAAACTAAACTCCATACTGGTGAAGAACAGCAAGAGAAAAGAAAATACCTGGCACCAGCAATTAAGCCCGCAGGCATGAATTTTCCAGAGTGGTAGAATCTCATTCCCATAATGCCAGCTAAGGTTCCAGATGTAGCTGATGGGAAAGAGAGAAAGAATCAAAGATCATCACATCTTGTATGCGGGAGACCCAAAGTCCCACCCATCTTTCAAGGGCCAGACCCCATCTTATACTATCATCTCCTTCCCCATGGCCACCCGTGCTCTATGGGGCTAAGAACAACGACCCAAAGACAGGCTGGGCCAAATGGCCTTCCTGGCCACACCTCCTACCACTCTTCAGCCAGTTTCTCCACATTTGCCATAGATTTTTCCTATTCCTTGCTGACGTATTTATACCGTATGCTCTTCTATTCAACATCTGTTAAAATACCTATTATATGCCATACACTGCACTAGGGGCTGGCGGACAAAACTATCATCAAAAAAGGTCTTTAAAACAGGGGTGCCTGGGTGGCTCAGGTCATGTTCCTGGAATCTTGGGATTGAGGCCCACATCAGGCTCCCTGCTCAGTGGAAGTCTGCTTCTCCTTCTGCCCCTCAACCTGCTCGTGCTCTATCAAATAAATAAATAAAATCTTAAAAAAAAAAAGGGTCTCTAAACAGTGGATCCAGCCTATTCGGGAAGATCACGAAAGGATTTGTTGAGGAAGTGAAGATCAAGTCGAGATCTAAAAAGTAGGAGTGAATGAGCTAAAGGGGGAAGAAACCACATTCCAAGCGGAGGGAATAATACACCCAGGGCCTTGTGGTGAGAGGGAATTGAAGGCTAAAATATGGCTAGTGAGGAAGAGGGGCCAGACCACAGAGCCTTGAGAGCAATATGAGGGACTGTGGTCTTCACCCTCAGAGCAATGAGAAGCCATTAAAAGATATCAAGCAGAGGGATACATGAGCAGAATACAACTGTAAAAACAAAATTCTAGCTGTTCCACAGAAAACTGCTGCGAAACCAGAGCATGTAGGCATACCAATTAATAATCTTCCTCAGGAATGCAGGCAAAATACAGGGATAACTGGAATGGGGACAGTGGCCATGGAGACAGAGGAGGAGACAATTCAGGATGTGTGCTGGAGGTGGTGTCAACAGGACTTACTGGTGAATGAGATATAAAGATGGAGGAGAGGAGAGCAAGACCCAAAAGGATGGAGAACACCAGAAGACCAAAGTATGGGAGGACAAGAGGTCAGGTTTGGGCAGATGCCTTGAGACAACTAATAAAAGATTTCAAGCACGTAACTGTATATATAAGAGTAAAGTTTGGGGGCGGCCTGGGTGGCTCAGTGGGTTAAAGCCTCTGCTTTCGGCTCAGCTCATGATCTCAGGGTCCTGGGATAGAGGCCCACATCGGGCTCTCTGCTCAGCGAGGAGCCTACTTCCTCCTCTCTCTCTGCCTGCCTCTCTGCCTACTTGTGATCTCTCTCTGTCAAATAAATAAATAAAATCTTTAACAAAAAAAAGAGTAAAGCTTGGAGGAGAAATCTGTTTGTGAATCAATGACCTTTTTTTTTTTTAAAGATTTTATTTCTTTATTTCACAGAGGGAGAGAGATCACAAGGAGGCAGAGAGGCAGGCAGAGAGAGAGGGGGGCAAGCAGGCTCCCGCTGAGCAGGGAGCCCGATGCAGGCCTCGATCCCAGGACCCTGAGATCATGACCTGAGCCCAAAGCAGAGGCTTTAACCCACTGAGCCACCCAGGCACCCTTAATGACCTGTTTGAATTGTAATTTAAGGCTTGGGCTCCAATGAGCCAAGCAAGAGGGTATAAAGAATATAAAAAGAGCCAGGTCTTGGGGCACCTGGGTGGCTCAGCCATTTAAGCAGTCAGCTCTTGATTTCAGCTCAGATCATGATCTCAGGGTTGTGAGACTGAGCACCACATCAGGCTCTGTGCTCAGCAGGGCGTCTGCTTGGGATTCTCTTCCTCTCCCTCCGCCCCTCCCCCTGCTCACTTGAGCTCTCAAATAAATAAGTCTCAAAAAAAAACACAAAGGGCCAGGTCTTAAGAACTTCAACATTTAATAGCCAAAAAGAAGATGGGTCAACAAAAGAGAACAAGTAAATAAAAAGGAAAACAGGAGAGTGGAAAATGGATTGGTCCGCGATGCCGAGAAAGCTAACAGGCCATTAGAATGAGGATTAAAAAATGTACACTGCAAGGGTGCCTGGGTGACTCAGTCAGTAAGCATCCAACTCTTGATTTCGACTCAGGTCATGATCTGAGGGTGCTGGGACTGAGCCCCACATCAGGCTTCTCTGAGCTCAGCAAGCAGTCTGCCTGAGTCTCTCTCCCTCTGCCCTTCCCCACGCTCACACGTGCGCGTGTGCACTCTCTCTCTCAAATAAATAAACAGATCTTAAAAAAAAAAACTGGATTCTGAAAAATCCAGGTCACTGGCACAATCAGGGAAAGCTATTTCCATGGACAAAGGAGACAAAAACAGAGACTGAAGTGGGCAGAGAACGTGAAAGGCGAGGAAATAAAAACAAGCAGTAGAACAGTTTCAGAGACGTTTCTGAAGGGGAAGAAGGGCAGCCACTGGAGAAGTGCAGTCACAAGAGGTCCTTTTTTCTTTACTGGGTGAGAGAGGACACATGTGAACATGAGCAGGAGGGATCCACCTGCAGGGCGGGATCCAAGTAAGATATGGCATCTGTGGCAGACTAACACTCCAGAAAGTCAGGCAGAAGAGACCCAAACCCTGGGTGGAGGGGCCGGCCTCGGAGAGGAGAGACACAGCACAGCGGAAGGTATGGACGGGGAAGGCTTGCTGGCGCCCCCACGTGATGACTGCTGCTCTGCTTTAAGTAGGCAGTGAGGTCACTTGCTGAGAGTGGAGGAGTGGAATCAGAAATGGGAAAAAAGAAGTCTGGAAGTCTTTCAGGAACTTGAGTGAGGGAGCTGTGAGGCAGAGCTGGGGGCTGGGCACCTCCTCTTCAAGCAGCACACCCCACGCCAGCCACTGCTGACCTCTCCTGCCGAGCCCACGGCAACTCGTGCGAACCACTCTGTTAACGTGCTTGTTCCCCCCACTACGCTTACAAAGTCCAAGAACTATAAATTTTCCAACTCTGCGGGTTTGTGGAGACAGTGAGATGCCCACGGTCCTAGCACATCTGATATATGGATGGAGCTCAATGAAAATGCACCCAAAGCTGCCCTGGTAAGGAGGACTCTTGCCTTCCCAGTGCTCCTCACTCTCTGTGCAGCTCACAGGGCACGTCAGCAGCCCCGCAGACTGTTTCAAGTCAGTCAAGGTAATGGCTCCTTGAAGGCAAGGCCTATGCCATACATTTAGCTCAGTGCTAAAGGGCTAACATTTTCAAATGTGAAAAATGTAATACTGATGCAAACCTAAGCCTGACCTGTGATCCCTCTGGGAATGCTCAAGCACAGTCTTCGGTGGGCATCATAATGATTAAGAGACATATACTTGCCTTACACAGCTTTATTATTAATTTCATTAGCTAAATCTAAATTCATGAGGCATGAAAACCTTTCCATATTCGGTACACAGAAAATAAACAGAAACCAGCACGACTTCCCCCACCCCCAATTTTAAAACTTCCCTAGAACTTGGCAGAAGTAGTAAAACTGTCTTCATGTGAAGAACCTGCCAAATTCCACCAAACCAGAGCCTCTTGGTCGAGTATTCTGGATACATAAATATACATGGGAGACAGTGACACTGACATACCTAGGAACACCCAAACGTTCCTCGGATCCTGAGACAGCTGATAAGCACCCAGGCCTGCTAAGCTACCAAAAAGCAGCCCAGCAGCCAATGATGGGACACTACCTGGAGGGAAGCAAACAGAGTCCTGCATTATAATGTCAGACACTCATTTCATTAATAGAATTCACAAGGTTTCCTTCCCCTACAAGGAAAACCACAAAGAAAATTTTTCTCAACACAGTTCATAACCAAGGAGCTCTCAAGCACGAAAACGTTTTGGGAGTTTGCTATTTTAAAGAGAGGCAGGGTAATATCACACGAATCCTCTTTTTTAATAGACACATATTTCCATCTGGGGTGAAAAGCACGTCTCCTAACCAGGCCTGACTAGCCTGTCAAGGGCTGTAACTGTCTATAGGCAGGAACTCAGGCAAATCCCCCAAAGGAGAGGGAAATAAGGGCAGTGAGTTTAAAAAAAAAAAAAAAAAATGGAGAGTAAGAATTCTGGAATGTGTGTGTGTTGGGGTGGGGATGCAGGTTAGAACGGAGTTAGAAACAGCACATTTACTGACAGACCTTTGTCTAAAGAAAAGACTTTAAAAAATGTGCATGGAAAGAAAAGAGGTTTCTTCCTACGTAGCACAGAGGTGACATTCTGGGGTCAAGCCTGATGTGTGGTAGTCAATGATAATAACAACCTACTACCACCCCTGCCCAGCAGCTTTAGATAAAGAAGCCAAGAACAAGTGAGTAGACTTCTAAGAAGCCTGACTTAGGTCAATCAGATAACGGAAAAGCAAGTGCAGGAGCAGCTATAAGCCTGCACTCAAGCTAGAGGGCTTAAAGCAAACGTGACTCAAATGAGATCCCATTTTGGCGAACCTGGGGACTCACTCTTTACCAGCAACAATGTGAAAATCTCAGGAGGTTTAAGTGGCTACAAACCATACCTGCTTTTGCATAGCCAATGATCCCACCAGAAGCAACCAGGGCTGCATAGCCAAAGCCAATCCAATGCAAAGGCACTCTGAAAGAATAAGAAATCAGTGCCAACCATGGCTAGAAAATTAAAAAAAAAAAAAAAATCACAGGAAGGGACTAAAACATCAACATTCCAGAACAGTCCTATCACTGTACAAATGTCCCAGAGGTTAGATGACTTGCTCTAGTCGGTGACAGAGCTGGGACTCAAACCCAGGTCCCTAGCCTACATGTCTATCCTCCCATACCCTGCGCTGCCCAGCAGTCTATTCTTAGGGCCCTTTCCAGATAAGGAAAGAAGCTCTGGTTTTGAGAAGTTGCTGGGTATTCCTCTCCGATTCACTGTACTTACAGTGGGCCAGAATCCTTCTGCATTGTTCTTTCACTCTGACCAGACAGCAGAGTACACCAGGCGGGCACCTGAGGAAGAGGGGCTGGATCAGAGGTGGTTAACTGCGCAGCTCTCTAGCAGTCAGAAGGAAATGGACCCAAGTTCCAGCTCCACCCCTTAGTAGCTAAGAAGTCAGGGGCAAGCTACCAACCTCTCTTAGCCTCAGCTTCCCTCACTGTACAGTAAGAATGGTAGAAATTTCCTAGGGCTCCTGTGAGCATTAAATGGGGTAACAGTTAAAAGTGCTTACACGTAGTAAAATGCTGAGCAGATACCAACCGTTTTGGTAATAACCTCCATTCTAACACAGGCCTACAGGAAATTAACACAATTCACTGACCAGCTCTGTACAGATGAGTTTACCTTTTCATCAGCTAACCAACTATCAGAAACTAAGTATCCCGTGTCCTTAATTGAACTATTTTAATTGCCCCTTTCTGCCCTTGCCCAAAGAATCAATTATTGTAATACTTAACATCTGCAAAACTTTTGAATGGCTGTTTACTTTTGCACCACAGCTCATTAGATCGAGGTCGGTGAGGGGGTAAAATACGGGAAAGCCCAAGTCATAATTAACGTGGGACACTTCGCTCTTGGAGAAGTAGGGTGTAACTCCTACTTTCTTAAAGAAATGCATCTGGTAGGTATCCAATGAGTTTTAAAGCTTGAAAGCAAATCATACCTGTTTTGTTTTAAATTTTTAATTGTCGGGCAGGGGGGATGCCAGTGATTAATTCCAAGTAGCACCGAGTTACTGAGACTTTCAAGGAGCTGGAGCAATAAAATCCACAGGAAACTAGTCACCACTCCGCTACATCGGTAAGCATCTGTCTCTAGAGCACAGGGATTCTGCAAGATTCCCAATCTATTTTAAGAAAAGCACAAAATGCGCGACTAGAAAGGCAACTATGACGCAGCCTAACGCTCCTGCCTGGGTCTGAGGGACGAAGAGTGGGCGGCAGCAAAACCTATCATTTAATCCCCAAAAGTCAGAAAGGTATAGAATAATAACTCCCAAGTACCGAACCGCTTTCCGTAGATCTGCACCGGTCTCCAGCGGAGCCTTGAGATAGACGGTACGGGTCCCGCCGGAAACGACCCCGCACGCTCTGCGTTCCGACGGCGACGGGGAACGTGGGGCGGGCGAAGCCTCGAGCCGGGCTTGAGGGGTGGAGTCGCGCCGCGCGCAAGCGCCTCGGGAACGGGGGACGCATGGGGCGGGGCTTGAGGGGAGGAGTCACGGCGCGCGCCGGAGTCCCGGGAAAGACAGACGCAAGGGGCGGGGCTTGAGGGGAGGGGTCGAGGCGCGCGCACTGCCTTCGGAGGCGGGGCGGGACATGGGGCGGGACATGGGGCGGGGAGTTGCGCTACGCCCTCCGCGTCCCTATGCCGCATCTCCCCCAGGGCTCTGGGCCCAGGAAGCTCGGCTCTCCAAAAGCCTGCCTGAAACCCAGAATTTGAGCCGGGTCTTGCAAGAGGTATCGCGAGTTGGGCCCGGCCTGAGGTGGGGGCCGCGGATAGGAGAGAAGGGCATCTGAGGATGGACTCTGAAAGACACTTTTCCTGGAGGGACTTGCGGTTTACCTGGCGTAAACCGGAGGCATGCCATCCGGGAGGATCGGCACTGTAGCCAGATCACGTTTTTGTGCCTACAGTGGTAACAACTTTTTTCCTGCAGAGATGGTGTCCGCAAGCCAGGGTGTCTACTTGAGCAGCATCTTCAAAGAGGAGAGGGGGCGAGTTAAATATAATTTCCTACTACCTCTGCATGCCCCATTGTCCACAAAACATAATTTCCATTCCCACTACAGATCTGCTTCTCTTCCTTGCGTTTCCTGCAGGACCATTCGATTGCTGTACACCAAAATTTGGGTGTTTATCCCTGAAGTCTCTTTCTCCTTAATCTCCTACAATAATCAACATAGATAAATCTTATACAGTCTTGAGTGAAAGAAGGAAATTGCAGCTCATACATACCCCCAAACAAAAACTTTCCAGTTACAGCAGCTCCTGCCTTTGAGATACCAAAACTGAAGCCTGTGTTTCCCATCACTAATTCTAACCAGGGAAAGCAGATAAGGACTAAGAAGAACGTGAGTAATTCCAGTATGCCAGACCCTTACTGAGTTATCGGAAGACGCTGAACAACCAACAATGGGACTTAACTTAAATCCAGCTCAGAATGGATTTGGGGATGTGTTCCTCCCTCTTCAGGTGTAAATTTAAACCTTAGTTTTAACCGCCGTGATCTTACCCTTGTCCTTTAGACTTAAAGAAATTGAACCACAGAGAATTAAGTAAATTACCTACAATCCTAGTCCTGGCTGGAGCTGTTACTTGAAATAAGGTCTGTCTTTCAAAACCTACACCCTTAACCTCCCATTATGTTGCCTCTATGTCATTCCTCAACCAAAACACACAGCATTTCTGTGTGTGCAGTTCCACAGTTTATCGTAAAATAAGTTGGTCTGTTCTGTTTCCATTACAGAGTAAACCAAATCAATGATTTGTGTTCAGTAATGTTTCCAGTTGGCATTCACATATCTTAGGAAATAGTTCAGCTCCAGACTAGGAGCCCACTGGGTTAATCATTGGAACCCTGAACCACAAATGTGTCAATGGAGTGTGACCAAGAGTGTGTGCGGGGCAAGTCTTTAGTCTCTGGCACTGGGGCCTCTCAGTAGGTTGTTTTGTTTGGGGTTTTGTTTGCTTCACAGAGGCCTAGAGTCAGGGTTATGTTTGGTAGACACAAATGTATACACATAAATAACCAGAGCAGTAAAGACCATCTGCTACAGCAGCTTGTGAAACAGGAACAGTGCTTCAGTTTCAGCATTATTCTGTCATTTTTGGAACCTTGTATATGTGACTTCACACACTAAGAAACCCCCGAACAAAAATGTCAAAAACAAAGTCCTGGTTGTAGTGTTTCACCTAATACCTACTGAGTATCTATAATACCAATTTCTAGGTGTTTAGGATGGATTTTATAGCTTCGAAGAGCAACATCATCCATTCAATAAACCTTTCTCCAAGCTCCATTAATAAATTTCTCCAGCTCAATTAATAAATGAGATTATGGGGCGCCTGGGTGGCTCAGTTGGTTAAGTGTCTGCCTTCGGCTCAGGCCATGATCCTGGGGTCCTGGCATCTCGTCCAGCATTGGGCTCCCTGCTTAGTGGGGAGCCTGCTTCTCCCTCTCCCTCTGCTTGTGCTCTCTCTCTTTCAAATAAATAAATATTTAAAAAAATAAATAAATGAGATATAGAAAAAATATTGTCTTTGTTCTCAACCAACCCTATCTGCCACATGCTTCTGGGACCTCATATGTTAGGGCCATAATAAAAGCAGAAAAAACATAAACTGTACTAATTATGTTTCAGACACTATATGAAGTGCTTTACATAGATGAACTCACTTAATCTTCATACTAACCCTATGCACTAGAGACTATTATCTCTTGCATTTACACATAGAGGAAATTAAGGGAGAAAGAAGTTATCTAACAGGGATAGGCCACACAGTTAATACACAACAGAGCTGGCCTAACTCCTTTAGTCTGTTTTCAATACGATATCCAGAACACACCTCTTACAACTCAATGGTATCATTCCTATGCTCACAACTCTCCAGTGGCCCCTTTCTCATGCAATGGCCTGTAAAGTCCTACACATCTACCTCCCAGCCCTCAGCTCACTTTCATCTCCCCTTTGCTCATGCTGCTTCAGCCTCCTTGTCCCCACCTCTGACACTTGCACCTGTTGCTCCATCTGCCCGGCACTTCCCAGGTAATCTCCCAGGTCACGCCTCGTCTCCTTTATGTCTTTATCCAAATGTCACTTTCTCAGTGAGGCCTTCCTGGATCATCTTGTTTAAAATGGGTGGTTCAGTTGGTGAAGCGTCTGACTTTGGCTCAGGTTGTGATCTCAGGGTGCAGGGATCGAGCCCTGCATTGGGCTCCCTGCTCAGCGGGGAGTCTGTGTTTCCCTCTTCCTCCTGCTTGTGCTCTCAAATAAATAAATCTTCAAAAATAAAATAAAATTGCAATGCATATGCAGTTCACAGCTTATTTTTCTCCATGGCACTTACCTCCATATTTAGTGCTGTATAACTTACTAATTGTAAAATCACCTCCCTGCCTTAGCATGTAAGTTCCTAGAGAATGAGGGTGTTTTTGCAGCACTTAGAATAGTGCCTGGCACACAGTGGATGCTCAATAAGCATGTGTTGAATGAATGAGCAGATGTGGACTAAGAGGAGAGGCTGGTCTGCAGAAAGAAAAATGAAGACAATATGCAGAGAGGAGGAGACAAGAGGGAGAGATTGCCCTGACCACACCCTGTCCCTTTCTGAGCTCTGGTTCTCTTCCTACCCCAGCTTCTGTCGGACGCACCTGTGTCTGTTAAAAATCCGTCCCCATGCCCTCTGTTGAAGTTTGGAATAACCAGAGTTGCTTTTTTTTCTTGCAGTTAAAAGTCTCTCTTAGCTGAGATAGCACCCCATTTCTTCTCCCAGAAATACCTTTTCATCCATCTAAAAACTCAATCTCATTTTTTTAAAGATTTTATTTTTATTAGAGAGAGAAATCACAAGTAGGCAGAGAGGCAGGCAGAGAGAGAGGAGGAAGCAGGCTCCCCGCTGAGCAGAGAGCCTGATTCGGGGGCTTGATCCCAGGACCCTGAGATCATGACCTGAGCAGAAGGCAGAGGCTTTAACCCACTGAACAAGCACTTTCCAAAGAAAAGTCCAAAACGCGGTAGGATAATTGACCCGTGATAAAATCAAGAATTCTTAGAGGTGAGTGGAGGACAGTTAGCTCAGACAGACCAAAGTCTTGGAGAGGAGGAACAAGATGGGGTGTGCAGCCACCCAGGTGCCCCTCAATCTCATTTTTTATTAAGAAATCATCAGTCAAGGGGCGCCTGGGTGGCTCAGTGGGTTAAGGTAAGTTCTGCCAGAGGTCACTGAGCAGAGGGGCTCACAGACTAACCTAAAATGCTTGAATCACATAGTTTATTAAATCAATTTAAAACATGAGGAAGGGGGATGCCTGGGTGACTCAGTTGGTTAGGCAACTGCCTTTTGCTCAGGTAATGGTCCTGGAGTCCCAGGATCGAGTCCCACATCGGGCTCCCAGCTCCATGGGGAGTCTGCTTCTCCCTCTGACCTTCTCCCCTCTCATGCTCTCTCTCATTCTCTCTCTAAAATAAATAAATAAAATCTTAAAAAAAAAACAACATGAGGAAGAGAGAAGTGGCTCCAGATGGTGGCATAGGAAGAGCCTGCGTTCACCTTCTCCCACGGACACACTCAATCTACACCTACACGTAGAGAATTACTTCTGAAGAACTATCATGTCGATTGAATAGCTTCTGCAAAACACTTCGAGGGACCACACAAAGAAGGATAGAAGAGACGGAGACTTGATAACAATGAGACTACACCACCAAAACAACAACCTGCAGCAGGGAGTAATACCACCGAGAAATCCACATGTGGATTTCTTCATCCCTGGAGCACAGCAAAAGACCCAGTAGTTGGGGCACCTGGGTGGCTCAGTCGGTTAAGTGTCTGCCTTCGGCTCAAGTCACGATCCCAGGGTCCCAGGACTGAGCCCCACGTCAGACTCCCCACTGAGCAGGGAGCCTGATTCTCCCTCTCCCTCTGCCCTTCCCTGCCCCGACCCCTGCTTGTATTTGCACTCTCTGCCACACTCTCTCAAATAAATAAAGTCTTAAAAAAAAAAAAAAGGGGGAACCAAAAGTTTAAAGGCAACTAAACTATTAAGTAAAGGAACTCCACGTATTAACCCTAGAATGTCTACCAGATGGTGGGAGAACTACTGGAACTCTCTGGGGTCGGAGGGGCCCCTGAGAGCCCCGGTTGACATTCCCCCTCCACCTGGAGAGCATGGAAGGGAGCAGGGTCCAGGTGCTCTAGCCGTCCTGCTTGGGCTGCTCCAGTGAGCCCTAGACTCCTAACACACCAACTCCAGCTGTCCACCAAGGTGGCCCCAGCACAGGGTGCTCTGGGACCCTACAGGCCTGCACTGACTCAGCATTTCACCAGGAATGCCCAGATACCTCATGCACTGGACACTCCCAACCAGCACCCGCTCCGCCATCCCACCAGGGGGTCGAGGCACAGAACATCCCAGGATTCCCAACCCTGGCGAGCTCCGGGTCCAACCACCCACCACAGCAACCCCAGCGCAGAACACTTTGGGATCCTCTGTTGCATACTTATTCCGGTCCAGCAATCCTGCCAGTGCAGTCTGCATGCACTGCAGCTCCCTGTCCCACCAGGGTGCCAGCGACACAGTGCCCAGGGGACCCCTGGCCTGCACCTGCTCCAGCTGGCCAGCCAAAGCCACCAGGCACATGCAGCCTACACAGCGGACACTGGTACACACAAAGCCACTCCTTCAAGACCAAGACACATACCTGTTTTGCCTAATTCATAAAACAAACACAGAAAGTCAAAATGAGAAGACGTTCCAATAAAAGATAAAACCCCCAAAGAAAACCCTCATGAAATAGAGATAATTTACTGAATAAAGAGTTGAAAATAATGGTTATAAAGATGCTCACTGAACTTGGGAGAAGAATGGAGGAACACAGTGAAAACTTCAACAAAGAGAAAATATAGGAAAGAACAAAGAGAAGTCACAGAACTGAAGGTTATAATAACAGAACTGAAAAGTACACTGTAGGGAATCAACAGCAAATTAAAAGATACAGAACAGCAATCTGGAAGACAGAATAGTGGAAATCACTAATCTGAATCAAAACTACAAAAAGAATTTAAAAAAAAATTTTTTTAAATGAGACTAAGGGACCTCTGGGACAACATCACATGTACTAACATTCACATTTAGTAGTCCCAGAAAAAGGAGAGAAAGGGGTAAAAACTTATTCAAAGAAATTTATTTGAAGGGGTAGAAACTTAGTTGAAAATCTCCCGGGCGCCTGGGTGGCTCGGTGGGTTAAAGCCTCTGCCTTCGGCTCAGGTCATGATCTCAGGGTCCTGGGATCGAGGCCCACATAGGGCTCTCTGCTCGGCAGGGAGCCTGCTTCCTCCTCTCTCTGCCTGCCTCTCTGCCTACTTGTAATCTCTCTCTGTCAAATAAATAAAAATAAATAAATAAATAAATAAATAAATAAATAAATNAATAAATAAATGAATGAATGAATGAATGAATGAATGAATGAATGAATGAATAAATAAATAAAGAAATAAATAAAGAAATAAAGAAAGAAAGAAAGNAATAAATAAATAAAGAAAGAAAAGACTATTTCCCTAACACTTGGGGAACTGACACTAATCCCGGAGAGTCCCAAACAAGATGAATCCAAAGAGGTCCATGCCAGGATATATTATAATTATATAATTATAATTAAAATGGCAAAATGCTAAAGAGAAAATCTTAAAAGCAGAAAGAGAAAAACAAAGAGTCACATATAAAGAAAACCTATATAAGGCTATCAGCTGACTTTTTTAGCAGAAACTTTTCAGGGCAGAAGAATGTGACATGATATATTCAAAGTGCTAAAAGGGAAAAGAACCANAGCTGACTTTTTTAGCAGAAACTTTTCAGGGCAGAAGAATGTGACATGATATATTCAAAGTGTTAAAAGGGAAAAGAACCAAAACAAACAAACAAACAAACAAACAAAAAACTACAACCAAGAACACTCTATCCGGCAAGATTATCATTCAGAATTAAAGGAGAGAGAAAGAGTTTACCAGCCAAGCAAAAGCTAAGGGGGTTCATCACCACTAAACTGGCGATACAAGAACTGTTAAAGGATCTTCTTTAAATGGAAAAGTAATAGTCATAACTAGAAATAAGAAAATATATGAATGGAAAAAATCTCACTGATAAAGGCAAATATATAGCAAAGGCAGTAAATCAACCACTTAAAAAGTAAAAAGGTTAAAAGAAAAAAATAGGGCGCCTGGGTGGCTCAGTGGGTTAAAGCCTCTGCTTTCGGCTCAGGTCATGATCTCAGGGTCCTGGGATCGAGGCCCATGTCGGGCTCCCTGCTCGGCGGGGAGCCTGCTTCCCCCTCTCTCTCTGCCTGTCTCTCTGCCTCCTTGTGATCTCTCTCCCTCTGTGAAATAAATAAATAAAATCTTTAAAAAAAAAAAAAGAAAAAAAGAAAAAAATAGTAAAATCAACTATAACCACAAGAATTAAGGAATACACAAAATAAAAAGATATAAGGCATCAAAAACATAAAACGGGACTGAGGGGAGTAAAAATGTAGTGCTTTTAGAATGTGTTAGAACTTAAGTTATCAGCTTAAAAAACATATATGTCAATATATAGGAATTTCATAGTAACCACAAACCAAAAACCTATGATACACAAAAAATAAAGAGAAAGGAACCCAAACATAACACTAAAGAAAACCATCAAACCACAAAAGCAGCAAGATAACAAAGGAACAGAGAAAATGGAAAAAACCGAAAACAATTAACAAAATGGCACTCATATCAGTATTTACTTTCATTAATTATTTTAAATGTAAATCATCTAAATACTAAATACTGAAGCAGAAAAAAATTGGAGAACTGATGCTACACAACTCCAAGACTTACTTTGCTACAATAATCAAGACAGTATGGTACTGGCAAAAAACAAACCAAAAAAACAAACCCACAACAGATCATTGGAACAGAATAGAGAGCCCAGAAATAGACTACCACATAGATGACTCTTAAACAGCGCATTAGGGATGCGACCCTCCACGTAGTCAAAAATCTGAATATTAACTTTTGACTCCCCTCAAAGTTAGCTAAAAGTCTCCTACTGACCAGAAGCCTTACTGATAACGTAGTTGATTGACACATATTATGTATGTGTGTTATAGTCTGTGTTCTTACAATAAAGTAAGCTGGAAAAAACGTTAGGAAAATCATGAGAAAAAACATTTACAATACTGTATCAAAAAAAAAAGTCTGTAAGTGGATCCATACAGTTCAAACCCATGTTGTCCAAGAGTCACCTGTTCAGTCAACTGATCTTTGACAAGGGAACAGAGGCAAAAAAGCAAAGACAGTCTCTTCAACAAATGGTGCTGGAACAGCTAAACATCCACGTGCAAAAAAAAAAAATTATCTAGACACAGATATACTACCCACAAGAATTTACTCCGGATGGATCATAGACCTAAACGTAAGATGCAAAACTAGAAAACTCCTACAAAGAAACCTAAGAGGAAATGTAGGTGACATTCAGATATAATGAAGCCTTTTAAGATACATCAAACTTACAACCCATGAAAGAAATAACTGATAAGCTAGGCTTCATTAAAATTAAAAACTCTGCAAAAGATATTATCAAGAGAATGAGACAAGCCACAGACTAGGGAAAAATATTTGCAAAAGACATCTGATAAAGGACTGCTATCGAAAATACAAAGAACTATTGTAAGAAAACAATTTTATTAAAAAAACAAGCCAGATACTTGACATCTTACCAATGATATACAGATGGCACATAAGCATATGAAAAGACGCCCCACATATGTCCTCAGGGAAATGCAAATTAAAATGAGATACCACTACACACAAAACTGGCCAAAATCCGGAACACTGACAACACCTAATGCCGGGTGAGGACGTGGAGCAATAGGCACACTCAGACATCGATGGTAGGAATGAAAAATGGTAGAGCCACTTAGTAAGACAGTGTGGTAATTTCTCACAAAAGTACACATACTCTTACCCTACAGCCCATCAATCACACCACTTAGTATTTACCCAAAGGAGTTGAAAACCTGTCCTTTCAAAAACTTATGCATGGATGTTTACCGCAACTGCCAAGCTTGGAGGCAACAAGATGTCCCCCAGTAGGTGAAGGGTAAACTGTGGTACAGACAGACAATGGAATACTATTGAGCATTTAAAAGAAAGGAGCCATCAAGCCATGAAGACACAGAAGAAACTTAATGCAGGTTACCAAGTGAAAGAAGCCAATCTGAAAAGGCTACAATACTCTGACTCTAACTACATGACATTCTGGAAAAGGTGAAACTAATGGAGGCATTAAAAGATCAGTGATTATGGGAAGTCGGGTAGGGGAGAAGTGAACAGGCAGAATACAAGAGTTGTTTCAGGGCAGAGGAAATGGCCTGTGGATCATATTAATATGTCATCATACATTTGTCCCCTACAGTATACACCACCAAGAGTGATCCCTAAGGTAAATAATGAACTTTGGGTGATTATGATACATTGATGGAGGTTCATCCTTGGTAAAAAGTGTACCATTCTTACGAGTGATGTTGATCATGGGGGAGGCTGTGCGTGTGGAGAGGCAGGGGGTATATGGGACATCTCTGTGCATTCCTCTCAATTTTGTTATAAACCTCAAACTGTCAAAAAAAATATTAAAAACATAACAAAAAACCCAAAACCATAGTCATCTTTGCTTGTAGGCCTGAAGTTAACGAAGAGGTGGACTGACATGTCGGAACACAGAATTTGGCTCATTTTCTAGATGATTTCCTTCCTGTGAAGGGAGTGGCAATTCCAGTGTTCAAATGTGAGAGGTCTCATTTTGCCTCAACAGAAGGGATTCCCTGTTGGCCTCAGGTATACGACATCCGGTCAGCTAGTTCAAACCTACAAATCTTCTTATTAATGTGTCCTTTCAAAACACCCAGGAATCTACTGAAGAATAAAATAAGAGATGACAAGATTATAATGAACAGGCTGAATTTAAGACTACCTTTGTTAGATTAGCTAAGTGAATTTTTTTTGTTGGCCTGAAACAGATGGAAAAAACCCTGGAAATGTCATTTTCTGACCCTTCACTTATCTTGTCATCCACAGCTTAGAAGCCAAGTAATTTAATGAGGTTTGGTAAATCTCCCTATTAACTTATGCACACAGCCCTAAATTTAAACATATGCTTTATACATACATGATTTATGTGTCCATGATTTTTAAGTTTGTCTTAAACTGCCTCCTGGTATGAGAATCTTCTTATACTTTTGTTACCAAAATGAACAAAATCTGCACTGAAAATACTAGAACCATTTGAAGAAGCCAAAGTAAGGCAGTTTTATCATACTTCCCCATTTAGGAGGAAAACCTGAAAACAACTCTTATCCATCTCTGGTAAAGAATGTATTCAAGGGACACCTGGGTGGCTCAGTCGTTAAGCGTCTGCCTTTGGCTCAGGTCATGATCCTAGGGTCCTGGGATTGAGCCCCACATCGGGCTCCCTGCTCAGCAGGAAGCCTGCTTCTCCCTCTCCCACTTCCCCCTGCTTGTGTTCCCTCTCATGCTGTGTCTTTCTCTACCAAATAAATAAAATCTTAAAGAAAAGAAAAAAGATATTAAAAAAAAAAGAATGTATTCAAAACTGTGTATATTTTAGGGGCGCCTGGGTGGTCCAGTCATNCCCACTTCCCCCTGCTTGTGTTCCCTCTCATGCTGTGTCTTTCTCTACCAAATAAATAAAATTTTAAAGAAAAAAGATATTAAAAAAAAAGAATGTATTCAAAACTGTGTATATTTTAGGGGCGCCTGGGTGGTCCAGTCGTTTAAGTGTCTGCCTTTGGCTCAGGTCATGATCTCAGGGTCCTGGGATTGAGCCCTGTGTCGGGCTCCCTGCTTAGCAGGGAGCCTGCTTTTCCCTCTCCCTCTGCCTCTCCCCCTACTCGTGTTGCTTGCTCTCTCTCTCTCAGATGAATAAATAAAATCNAGCCCTGTGTCGGGCTCCCTGCTTAGCAGGGAGCCTGCTTTTCCCTCTCCCTCTGCCTCTCCGCCTACTCGTGTTGCTTGCTCTCTCTCTCTCAGATGAATAAATAAAATCTTTTTTTTTTTTAAGATTTTTTATTTTTATTTTTATTTATTTCACAGAGGGAGAGAGATCACAAGGAGGCAGAGAGGCAGGCAGAGAGATGAGGGGGAAGCAGGCTCCCCGCTGAGCAGGGAGCCTGATGCGGGCCTCGATTGCAGGACCCTGAGATCATGACCTGAGCCAAAAGCAGAGGCTTTAACCCACTGAGCCACCCAGGCGCCCAAATAAATAAAATCTTAAAAAGAAAACAAACCGAAAATAAAACAAAACAAAAAAAACCCATGTATATTTTAAACTACAATATTCTGAAAAGATCTTTATTTGCTTTATACAACAGTAAAAATTAATATATTACACATTAACATAGTATATATCACCATGATATATAATAAAATGTTGCCTACCAAAAAGTTTCACACTGTTAAAAAAAAAAACACATAAAAGTGTTTTGTTTTATATCACCATGATATATAATAAAATGTTGCCTACCAAAAAGTTTCACACTGTTAAAAAAAAAAAAAACACATAAAAGTGTTTTGTTTTTTTTTTAAGCTGTACATTTTCTCCAAAAGAAGAAATTTCTAGCTTTTACTCGGGGGTGGGGATGGAGGGTACATCTGAAAAGAATGATTCCATTTAAGAAGTTTTTCTCATAGGAGAAATGTGGGATTCATTGTGTCATTCATATTTTCTTCCTTTTTCTCTTCTTTTTTTCCAACATCTCTACCATTTTCCTCTTCTTGGTTGACAACGGGGTATTTCCTTTCATTGGCTTATTACTGTCACCAGTTAAATCACATTTCTTTGAGTTAGGTATGGACTGCCTTTCTTCTTCCTGCACTACATCGCCAGCTTCCTTTTTGTTGATTTTGGACTGTTCTTTACTTACTAAAACACAAGAGATAGTACATTTAAAGACCACTTTTCCCCTCTTCAAATAAACAAAGTTGACAATAATGTGAAGTTACCTGAATCTCCTCCATTTGAACAATTCAAGACCTAACAAATTTTCTAAAAATGATGACTTTCACTTACCAGGAGAAGGCTCTGCTGCTGAAGGAAGGCTTTCTTGTGTGTCTGTCACTCTGTCTAGCCACACTCCAAGACATGTTAGCCTGGCATTAGTTTTTACTTCACAGAGTAAAGACGGGGGAACTTTCTAAAACAGAAGGAAAATTCATAACATAGCGGAATTTTAATTAATTTCTTTTTCCTTTATCGAGTGAACTTATCATTTTTTAAAGATTTTATTTTTTTTAAGTAATCTCTACACCCAATGTGGGGCTCGAACTTATAACCCCAAGATCAAAGTTGCATACTTTTCTGGGCCAGCTAGACAGAATTTTAAGTTTTTAATTTAAAATTTGTATTATTTTGAGAATAAAACATGCTGCTTCGAAGAAATCTATTATCTTTATTCATATTTGGTTTGACTATGTCCTTCACGGAGCATGTTTCTGTCTATTCAGAAACTGTAAATTCATTAAGGAAAAGGACCATGTCTTGTTCATTTCTAGGTTTTAACAGAGAACCATGCACAGAGAGGCAACAAACCACATTCAAAGAATGTGTTTATAAGACAATCAAGAATAATAAACCAAGAGGAACTGTAAGAGCGGACTACTGAAGGGAATTTAATTTTCCAATTATCTGGTTCAAAACTATTGTTAGTTCCATTATCAATCAGTAATTTTCAAATTTTTAGTAATGGCAGTATTTTTATCTAACAAAACCTTACAGAGAGTATCAATATACAAACAAAAGAAAAAAAAAGTAGCACTTCTCTGATTGAAAAAGCAGGAATTCTGGTACCCTGCCAGCTCAGACTCAGCAATACTAACCACCAAGGTAGCTCTTAGAAGCCTAACTTTAAAACTATGAATATCAACCATGCATGGAAGAGACTAAGTTTATTTAAAGATTTCTGCCCTGAAAAATATTCTACCTCCCTTATTTCAAAGCAATACTGATATAAGACTTGCATTAAAGTGCATTTATACTGACTTATACTGTTAAGACACTGACCTTATCCTGCTTAAGCTTCCACATTTTGATGAAACCATCACTCGATGCTGTAACAATAACATGATGCTCTGGAACTTCAAAACTGAACATGTCTTTTACCCTAGAATAGAAATATGAACATCATAAAGGCTCCCTTCTCCCAGATAGTATGATAGTGTCATAAAGCTTTTATGTACACAGTTTCTTGATTTTTCAATGTTCCAAGTGCTTCCAAACTGCTTAAGGAACAAGACTAAAATCTAACTATCCTTCACATTCCCACGAATCAGTGAGTCCTTTTCAGGATCCAAATTCCAAGATAAAATGGGCTGTCAACCACTATCACCTCTGCTATTCAACATAGTACTAAAAGTCCTAGCCTCAGCAATCAGACAACAAACAAGAAATAAAAGCCAACCGAATCGGCAAAGAAATCAAATTCTCGCTCTTGGCAGATGACATGATACTCTATGTGGAAAACCCAAAAAGACTCCACCCCAAATCGCTAGAACGCATACAGAAGTTCAGCAAAGTGGCAGGATATAAAATCAATGCACAGAAATCAGTTGCATTCTTATACACTAACAAGGAGACAGGAGAAAGAGAAATTAAGGAGCCAATCCCATTTATAATTGCACCCAAAACCATAAGACACCTACCTAGGAGTGAACTTAACTAAAAGAGGCAAAGGATCCATACTCAGAAAACTACAGAATACTAATGAAAAGAAATCAAGGAAGACAAAAAAAATGGAAAAACGTTCTATGCTCAAGGATTGGTAGAACAAAATATTGCTAAAATGCCTATGCTACCTAGAGGCGCCTGGGTGGCTCAGTTGGTTAAGTGTCTGCCTTTGGCTCGGGTCGTGGATGCAGGGTCCTGGGATTGAACCCCACATCGCAGAGCAGGGAGCCTGTTTCTCTCTCTCCCTCTGCCTGCTATTCCTCATGCTGTGCTCACTCTGTCAAATAAATAAAATCTTAAAAAAACAAAACAG
>LNAC01000673.1:82949-139093 GCA_002007465.1 Ailurus styani | reverse complement strand
CTCTCTCCTCTCTCTCTGCCTGCCTCTCTGCCTACTTGTAATCTCTCTCTCTGTGTCAAATGAATAAATTAAAAAAAAAAAAAAATCTTAAAAAAAAAAAAAAAACAAAACAAAACTCTATGCTACCTAGAGCAATCTACACATTCAATGCAATCCTTATCAAAATACCATCAACCTTTTTCACAGAGCTGGAACAAATAATCCTACAATTTGTATGGAACCAGAAAAGACCCCAAATAACCAAAGGAATGTTGAAAAAGAACACGAAAGTTGGTGGCATCACAATTCTGGACTTCGAGCTCTATTACAAAGCTGTCATCATCAAGACTGTATGGTACTGGCATAAAAACAGACATACAGATCAATGGGATACAACAGAAAACACAGAAATGGACCTTCAACTCTACGGTCAACTAATCTTTGACAAAGCAGGAAAGAATATCAATGGAAAATAGACAGTTTCTTCAACAAATGGTATCGGGAAAACTGGACAGCCACATGAAGAATAAAACTGGACCATTTCCTTGACGTCATACACAAAAATAGACTCAAAGTGGATGAAAGACCTAAATGTGAGACAGGAATCCATCAAAATCCTACACAACATAGGCAGCAACCTCTTCGACCTTGACTGCAGCAACTTCTAGCTACATGTCTCCAAGGGCAAGGGAAACAAAGGCAAAAATGAACTATTAGGACTTCATCAAGATAAAAAGCTTTAGCACAGCAAAGGAAATAGTCAACAAAACCAAAAGACAACAGAGAGAATGGAAAAAGATATTTGCAAATGACAAATCACATAAAGGGCTAGTATCCAAAATCTATAAAGAACCTATCAAACTCAACGCCCAAGGAGCAAATAATCCAATCAAGAAATGAGCAGAAGACATGAACAGACATTTCTCCAAAGACTTCCAAATGGCCAACTGACGCATGAAAAAACGCTCCACATCACTTGTCACCAGGGAAATACAAATCGAAACCACAATGCGATACTACCTCAAACCAGTCAGAATTGCTAAAATTAACAAGTCAGGAAATGACAGGCATGGGAATGCAAGTTGGTGCAGCCACTCTGGAAAACAGTATGGAGGTTCCTCAAAAAATTGAAAATAGAGCTACCCTATAATCCAGCAATTGCACTACTGGGTATTTAACCCAAAGATACAAACGCAGTGATCCGAAGGGGCATGTGCACCCCAACGTTTACAGCAGCAATGTCCACAATAGCCAAACTATGGAAAAAGCCCAGATGTCCAACCACAGAGGAATGGATGAAGAAAATGTGGTATATATACAATGGCATATTACACAGCCATTAAAAAAAAAAAACAGTGAAATCTTGCCATTTGCAATGACGCGGATGGAACTAGGGAGTATTATGCTAAGCAAAATAAATCAATCAGAGAAAGAATTATCATATGATCTCATTCATATGTGGAATTTAAAAAACAAAACAGGATCATAGGAGAAGAGAAGAAAAAATAAAATAAGATGAAACCAGAGAGGAAGACAAACCATGAGAGACTCTTAAGCATAGGAAACAAACTGGTGGAGGCTCAGAGGGGTGGGGTAATGGAAATTAAGGAGGGCACTGATGTGATGAGCACTGGGTGTTATGTAAGACTGATGAATCACAGCCCTGTACCTCTGAAACCAATAATACATTATATGTTAACTAGTTGAATTTAAATTTAAAAATGTTAAAAAAAAAGTCAACAAGATGATCATGGTAATTATAATTAGGTTATCATAAAGGAAATAAAGATACTTATTAAGTCTCTGACCTCCAGAGACTCCAAGTTCAGGATGAAGAGACAATTAGGACAACAGAGATGAACTATGGCTTCCTCCTACACATCCATTTCTCTCACCTCCAGTGCCACCAACCCTCGTCCAAGCTACTGCCATTGTTCTTCTGGACTACCGGGTAGCCTAACTGGTGAAAATCATCAATCAAATCATGTTACTCCCAGGCTTAAAATCCTACAAAACAAGGATCCTCTTAAAAATAACAAAGGGCAGGAGGAAGGGGCTGGGGACGTATATAAAGCAAGTCTGGCCATAAACGGACTACTGCTGAAGCTGGGTGGTGGGTCTGGGGCGGGGGGGTCGCTTCCTTAAACTGGCCTGTCTGCCTTTAAATTTTTCCATAGTATGAAATAAACAAAACAAAATCTACAAAGACCCTTGGTATAAAATTTAAACTCACCAGTTTACAAGGCCATGCACCATTTGGCTCACTCTGAGCTAGTCACAAAGCTCTTTCATCTGATGCTAAAACACACCCAGCTCTTTCCTCCCTCAGCCACACTATGCCTGCGGTTCTCTCCTCTCTTTAGAAACGCTCTCTTCATCTGTAAAGTCCTACCTTCTCCCTTCCCCGATCATACTAAGTTACTGCTGCTTTTCTTAAGGCACACCTTTCTGTTTCCTTCCTGTTATAATTACCTGCTTGTTTATCATCTGTCTGCTGTTCCAGTACAAGAAACACAAATGCAAGGCCTTGTTCCACTATAAGAAACACAAATGCAAACCTTTGTCTTTTTTGTTCATCATTTAAAAACTTGGTTCAGTTCTTAATAGATGCTCATGAATACCTGTTAAACGAATGGATGAACGGCAAAATATGTGAGGTGTTATCTTAAGTGTTCTAGTTCTGAAATGGCCTTGAATGAACACTTCCCAATGCAGGGAAAAACCAGGGCCTGTATAGTGACTATAGTATTCGGAGTATTCAGAGAGAGTTATTTAGAAAATAAAACCTAGGACTTATTTAAGACATCGACAAACTTGCAAATGAAGCATATTAAAGTATAACTGTACATTATCACCTCTTCCAAAATAGTAGAAAAAGCAGAAGCAGATAGAACTGCGTTTGGGTCCCAGTTCCCTCACCCAACAGTGGGGTAATCTTGGCCAAGTCACTTAGCCATCTACTCTGAGAAACAGTGTCTCCCACTAGAAATATAGCGAGCAGTAACAGGTTAAGAAAGACTGGCAAAAAGCTTTGTGCAGTAGCAGTATCGTAGCCAATGAGATTTATCCAAGGCACGATTATTGCTAGTAATAAAGACTGGCACAAAACAGAAGTCAATACTGTCACCTATTTCTCCCGTAGGAAAAACAACTAGGATACAAAGGGGGAAGAAGTGGACAAGGAGAATAGAGTAAAAGGACAAGAGAGGTCCTAGCAAAGGTTGACTGCTTAATTTCTTTGTTCCTCCACAAATTTGGTTGATTTCAGGCCCCAAGTTTAATAATATTAGTGGAAAAAGATCTTGTGCAATCACTAGTCCTGATGCCAACTTCCCTTTTGTACTACTTAAGGCCAAAAAGACATTTCCACCAACCTCTCACATGCCAGAAATCATACATATACATAGAAATGTCTATCTCTGCAGTTGTTCATGAGAAAACATGTACCCTGCTTTATGAAACTACTGCATATGTAACATTTATTAAAGACTCTATACATACATACACATAGAGACTGGCAAAAAAAATTTACCTGTTTTCATGAGCTTTAAATTCACAGAGGCACATTAGTGAATCACAGTCAAAAAACCTTACGACTTCTTCATCTCCAGCCACTGCAAGGACAGACTCCTAGCAGAGAGAAAAAGAATATCCAGAATGTCATCAACGATTCCAACCATCACCACAGACACAAGTATTCCACCACTGATTTCTGGTCACTTACTGAAAGAAATGTAACAGAAGATATTCTCTTTTCATTTGTGATGGTGCCACTGACAGACGCAGTGTCAAGTTGATAGACATCTATTTTATTCAGTATGACAACTATGTATTTCTCTCCTCCTGGGGACCATTCCACTATGTGAGCATCTGTAAGTTAAAAACACAAAGCTTTTTTATTTCATAAACAAAAAATGAAATGATCAGAGTAATAATAAAAAAACCCAGCAAATCGTTGCACTGTGCATTTTCACATTCAATATCCTATTTAACCTTCACAACGAACTTCTGGTACATATTTTACAAGTTAAGTTTTAGAAAATGAACTGGATTCAAAATAATCATTAAGTCACTTAGATTGGAATTCTTGTCATGACTATGTCACCTACCAGCTCTGTGACTGGTAGGTGACATAGTCATGACAAGAATTCCAATCTAAAATGGAAAAAGAAGGGGGGCACCTGGATGGCTCAGTCAATTAAGCATCTGCTTTCAGCTCAGGTCATGATCCTGGGGTCCTGGGATCAAGCCTCATAGCAAGGAGCCTCCTTCTCCCTCTCCTTCTGCATGCCACTCCCCCTGCTTGTGCTCTCTCAAATAAACAATCTTAAAATTAAATAAATAAAATGGGGAAAGAAAATAACCTAAATCATTGCCCTAGGAGATAACCACCATCATGCAGGGAAATAAAGGTACATATGCATGTACATATATTCATATTCCATCAAGTTATAAAAAACATTCCGAATGAAAGTACTCACTTTGTTTTGTATTTTTTATGAATGCTGATCGTCCTTCCACAAGATTCCACGTTCTGCAAAAAAGGAAGCTCGATTATGGCATGATCACTAACTTTTACTAGGTGTAAAGGGAAGCATAATGAAGACGTACTCAAATGACAATTTACTGCACAGGCAGCTAGTTAGAATGATCATGTTTCTTACAGCAACACTGAAATATATACTATCAAGCAAGATTAACTCACCCATTCCTAGACCCCTTTCGTATATTTAAAATGTTTAACATTTTCCAAATATTTCGCCTCCTAAAACATTTGTTTTTAGGACTACCATCCTCGTCACTTCACGGTTTACAATGACTGGGATGTACAGTGTCCATGTGAACACAGAGCCTGTCATTTTTTCTCTACCACTGTGAAAAGGCTCACCAAGCTTTCCATCTTTTCTTGTAACGCAATACCTTTAATTGGCTGACAGCCATGATATGAGACAGAAAATGAATCAAATTATTGTACTAAAATATACCCTGATGGTTGCTTCCTATTGTCCCTGGACAGCAAAGACCACAACTTAGAAAAGATGCTCTCGGCATTAATGACTTACCTTAACGTCTTATCCGTACCCACAGACAGGGCCAACTTGCCAGATGGATGAATAGAAAGGAAGGTCACATGTCCTCTAAAAGGAAACCAACAGTTAGCCCCCAACTTGACTGGGACCTTGAGACCACCAATGGGAAAGGGCCAGACTCACTTGTGAGCTTTAATGGACTTCAGGCACTCCCATTTCTTTGCATCCCACACACAAATGAGTCCATCTTCTGCCCCACTGATTAAGTGCCTGTTGCCATAGAATTTCAGGCAAGTTATTGTGCCTATAGAAAAACCAGGAAAGGCAAACTTAATATTCCTTTTGAATGCAAACTCCCATTTCTAGTTTGAAGGCTAAGCTGTGGTAAGTAAACATCTAACGTCCTAGTATTACTGAAATATGCCTTAAAGTCTTAGGTGAAGAGATTCATTTTTTTTTCATATTAGAACACAGAGTTTTAAGGCTATGCAAATATTTTCAGCAGAATTTCTCTAGTTGTCGACACAGAGCTGATCAGTTCACTTTCTGGGTCTACATCACCACAATCATAAATTTAGGAGATGGCTGGCTAGGATTGTTTGATCGCAAGTCAAACAAAACCAACCAGTAAACCAGCTAATCTGGGGAACAAACCAAGATGTACAGCCATGACTTCTATTTTCCAAACAGTGAGTTAGTGACCCAGTCATTCACAGTTCAATTATCATCACTCCAGACCTGCTTTTGATTTATACACAGTTCTCATTCACTGTCAAAAGAATTTATTAGAGGAGCGCCTGGCTGGCTCAGTTGGTAGAGCATATGACTCTTGATCTCGGGGTTGTGAGTTGGAGCCCCACACTTGGTGTAGAGATTACTTAAAAATACAGTTTTTAAAAATTTTAATTAAAAACATTTAAAATCTTAAAAAAAATTTATTAGAACAATTTTATAAATTGTCTCACTATTCAGCTATGCCCTCTATAATCTCCCTTCTGTGGTTCACAAATATTCCTTTATCTTTTCAACTTCACACAACACTCCACTCCCCTCTGCCCAAACTAAAGCCTGAATCTCCCATGAATTTCTCCTACAGCTCTTGGAACTGGGAGACATACATACTCACTCTCCTCAAATATTAACTTTGCTGTAAGGATGAGGTAATAGAAGAACCCAGCATTCTTTTAACTCCCAAAAGCCATGCACGCCATTATACATTTACCCTCAAGTAAAATTCCCTATCCTTTGAAGCCTATCACCCACCTTAACTGCCCTATAGCTCAGTGGTGAACAGACTACTTGTCTGTAAGCCACACCTGGCTGGTGGTCTGTTTTCATAAATGCAGTTTTACTGGAACACAGACTCACTTGTTCAGTTCCAAAGTGTCTATGGCTGTTTTAACACTGCAAAAGCAGAGCCAAGTAATCAAAACCGAAAACACAGACACAAAGCCTAAATATTTACTATTTTGTCCTTTTCAGATTAAGGGTATGAACCCTGAGGTACTGCTGTTCGTGTGCCACATCCTACTCAATGCTTTACATTGTCCTTTATATTGAAAGAATCAAAGATCTTTGATGAATAATTTTGCACCCCCCCACCCCAAAAAGCACTAATAATATATGGGGTTACATACGACTTTATCAAAGTGGTAGTCTTTAGCCAGCTCGCCTGTTTTCCTCTTTCCTATTATTCTATTTCTTACTTTGGAAAAGAGCTTATCTATTACCAACTATTAGAAAAACAGAGGACTTGGGGCGCCTGGGTGGCTCAGTCAGTTAAGCATCTGCTTTCAGCTCAGGTCATGATCTCAGGGTCCTAGGATAGAGCCCCACATTGGGCTCCCCACCCATGGGGGAGTCTGCTTCTCCCTCTCCCCCTGCCTCTCCCCTACATCATGTGCTAATAAATAAATAAAACCTTTGAAAAACCCAAACAGGAATTATGCAAGGAATGAAAGAAATTAGGAACCATACTTCATCCCCATCCAAACTCCTTCTCCTTTTCCTATATCAATCCACCTACTGTACACACTTAGTGGCTTTCTGCTCCCTATAAAAATGCTTGTAGCTTACTGCAAACAGATGTTACTCGGTCCAGAGCCTCCAACTTCAATCAGGAAGACTCTCATCGGTCTTTTGCTTGTTCTTGGCAGCATCTCTCTCAGATCCTGGGTGCCAGCACTTTCCTCAAGCCCACAATGCCTCTCTCCCATTCAATCCCTAACCTCTTCTTATGGACCACCCAGGACCTGGCCAGTCTACTTCTCCAGTCACCCCAACCTCTGTTTTAACCTTCTCATAATACCGACTTGCTTACAGTTCCCCACGCACACAGTGGTTAAAAACATGGGCTCTAGGGTGCCTAGGTGGCTCAGTGGGTTAAAGCCTCTGCCTTCAGCTCAGATCATGATCTCAGGGTCCTGGGATCGAGGCCCGCATTGGGCTCCCTGCTCAGCAGGGAGCCTGCTTCCTCCTCTCTCTGCCTGCCTCTGTGGCACTTGTAATCTCTCTCTCTCTGTCAAATAAATAAAATCTTTAAAAAAAAGGGGGGGGCTCTAGACCTACATGTGAGGTCTAGTTCCATTGTTTTGTAACCGTGGGCAAGTCAAGTTAACATCTTTGAATCTCGGTTTTCTCTTCTGTGAACTGAAGGTACAGCTCTAGGTTCTTGGCACCTTGCTGGGCACGTGGTACTCTCTCAATAAAGTCTGCTATGAACATGAGGCTGCTCATGTGCTCCTCATGCTTCCTGCTCTGTCTGGAATGCCCTTTCTCCTGCCTGGCTAACTGGTACTTCTTTTTTAATACAATTCAGTCAGATGTCATTTTGGAGAAGTTTTCAGTGAAAAGTTGCTTCCTCCCACTCCCCCCAGTGTGAGTGAAGTGCCTCCCTCTGTCTCCCAATATGGACTGTGAAGAACTTAAGGTTAAAAAAACCCCACATTTTTCTCATTTCTGTATTTCTTAGCACAGAACCTGCTACATAATGACACCTAATGAATTCTTCAACTGAAGTCAAATTGTGAAGTAATGATACCTCAACATGATCTTAAAGGATATAATTTTCTCACCATTGTGATGCACTAGAGCCCCATGGTCTACCTTCTTCTTCATGTCATATATGTGAATTGTTTCATCTTTGCTCCCAGTGACTACAAAACGACTATTTACAGCCACTGCTGACAAGGAGGCAGTATGGGCATGGTGAGTGAAGTCAGCCACAGGAGTCCATTTTTGCTGAAGAGTAAAATACACAATCAGTGTCACAATCATATCACAGTTCTGTGGAAATGTATAAGTGGTTAAAGAACCTAAGAAATAAGGCAGGCAGCAAGGAAATGGGAAGGCAATGCTGGGAATCATGACTCCAAAACAATTATGGAGATGAGACTACTTTAAGGTCCTATCCAAATCCTTAACTGCTTAATATATTTACTTATGTATGAGACTTGAATACTGTTCATTCGTTCAAACATTCAGATTTTGATTTGAATTTATTCATTCAAATACTAAACGACTACTATGTGCTCAGCATCATTTTAGACAGTTGATGTACAGCAGTGAAGAAAACAAAGTCCTTATTCTAATAGAACCACCATCCTGGTGGGAAAGACAAACAATAAACAAATATCATACAGATGAGTATAATGAGAAGTCTTACAAAGAAAAATAAACAGGATAAAGAGTATGTTTCCTTCCATTAGTACCAGTATAATCCCTAGAGAATGACCAATGATGAGGTCTCAAAAACTCTACGCTTAATGATATGCAACTTCTGGATTGAATAAGTGAGACTGGTTGAGTGCAAAGAATGACAGCTGAATGGATATGCACACCTCGAATTGAAGGATATGCATCAAGAAGTATTATCAAAACAAAAGAAAAAAAATCAGACCTCTCTGAACACACTTAAGATAGGTTACTGCACAGTAATTTCTATATAACTACAGCAACAGACATTGCTTCCCTCAACCAGGACCAAGGGAGCCTCTTCTGAGTAAAGGCACAATATTCCTGTGGGGCTGATACAGCCATATATCAAAAATAACCTTTGCTTGTGCATATTATAAAAAGAATGTTGACTATCCGAGCTATTGTCTGTCTAGGTTTACAGCAGTAGTGGACAGTGTAAGAGCTTCCTGTTTCAGAGACACCTGGGGACTTGAGTCCTAGGTCTTCCGATTATTAGCTGTGTGGCCTTGAGAAGGTCACTTAACGGATCTCAACTTCAGGCTCCTCATCTATAAAATAGGGATAACTGTATCTGCCTCAGGGGGTTGCTGTGTGGACTACTATGTATCTGGAACATAGCAACTTTTTTTACAATGAGTAACACAATCAATAGCATCATCTTTAAGCACGCAAGAGATGTTACCTTTCAGCCAAAAGCAGATTAATAACCAGGTAGAAACAAAATAAACAAAAGTAACTAGTCAAGTTACATATTTCCTGGTTCATTCAAGACTGACACCTTGACTTCAAAAAGAAGTACTGAAAAAAAAAAGGGTTTCTAAGAGAAACTTAGATTTGCTTAAGGAAAAATAGTACTGGGTTAAAGATTAAAAGATCTTATTTCTACCCCTGGATATGTCCTAACTACTTGTTTCACTAATGGCAATTTACTTAATCCTTTTTCTCACACATCTAGTAAGAATACTTAAATTTTGTTGTCATTTTCTCCATGCATTTGTCTCCTCTGCTCTTCTCCTTATGTTTGCAAGCAGTCTAGCACTGGATCCACTCCTTTGGCTTCTTTGTACCTCCACTGCCAATTAACGGCACCATGATAAAAGGTCCAAAAATACAGAATGAATCGGGACACTTTTTCTTCCTCTTTACCAATGAGGGGTTTACCCTGACCCGCTCTAATATTTTGTAAAACTCAGTAAAAGGACGAACTGTTCTTCCATTACATCCTGAGCACGTAAAACTGGCTGTCAACTTACAGGAGCGAGGCTTAAATTCATAACCTGTGACTCCTTTGCCTGCTGGCAGGAATGCCAGCTTCCTTCCTGTACCATGGTCAGAATGTCTACTAAAACCAACAGACACGATCTCGTTTTCTGAAACGCTTACTCTATGTTTTAAAAACTAAATTACACGTTTGAGTTTGATTCATCGATTAATCCCTAAGAGATCAATATGTTTACTTACTTCTGATGATGCGCCTACCTCCGCCGTGTGGGACCCGACCAGACTTACCCGCGCACCCTCTTACCTCCTCGTGGTGGCCGCCCGCATCCGGCTTCGGGTGTATAGCGAACCCAAAAAGGACCTGTTCGTAGCAACCAGCTACCAGCTCCATTCGGCAGCGCACGTGCCTCCTCCCCGAGCCCCGCTCCCCTGAGAGTGACGAAAGCGGAAGTCAGAGGAAGCGGGGTCCTTCCTGCGTCGGCGCTCAAATTACGTCACGAGCTCAGGCTGCCTCTGGGGCGCCTGCCTTCCTGGAAACGGTTTCAGCACTCGAAGATCACGCGGAGCTTCCAAGAGGAGCATAAAGAAGGACGCCGCATGAGGAAGTTCTCCTGACGAGGAGAAAAAAGTGAAGGGCAAGCAGGCGTATCCTAGGTGGCTGCGAGCCAGGCCCCTCTAAGGGGAGTGGGGCGGGACTTCCTCTGCAGACGCCCCTCATTTCCGGGACGTCACGGAGGAGGTGGGGCCTCTTCCAGTCGGGGCGGGGCTTCTGGCAGGGGCGTGGCGTTAGCGTGGAGGCGCCTCACCTGTGGGTTTTGAGACGGGGGACAGGAATTGGGTTTTCTTTTTTCGCAGGAAGCGCAAACGAAGATTTCTCTCACGTTGTCTCGTGATAGGGCAAAGTGGGGGGGTGGCGTTCAGGGCTAGCGGTTTCTAGAGCAGACCGCGTAGTCAGCTCTGGGGCTCCGCTTCCTGCGGTTCTGTCTGCCCATCTGGGTCATCCCGCCTTGCGCACCTTTCCTTCCAGCTAGATTCGCTAGTCTGATCTTGGGGTCCGATTGGCCGACGTTGCCGCACATCCCGGGGAGGGAGGAGGACGCTTTACTTGCTAGGTGTAAAGACAGACTGCGGAGGAAGGGCGCAGTCATCCTACGGGAACGTTCCAGAAGGAAATCTCCCATTTCACTTTTCACCACCTCCCGGTTCGGGTGCAAAATGAAAGCTTCGTGAAAGCAAAGACTGCCTTGATTGACATCTTAGATGTTCATAAGGTGTGGAGATTCGGGGGTCTGTTAGAAATGGCAGCTTTGCACAAACTTAATGGGTTACGATCTGGAGCGTCATCATTTGTCTCGTAAATGCCACAGCAGGTGAATTTGACAAGCAGGAGGTAGATGGCATCCGTCAGTGTCAATTCTTCAGCCCGTTCAGCGCTGATCCTTGTAGCACTTTGACCCTTTTGTTTTCAAGAATATTTGTTCTCTGGGACTGTGAGTTGACACTCCGTATCTAACTCGGGTTTATTTTCGTTGATGCTGGTTTGAGTCTTGTAGAAAGGATTTTGCCTGCTTTGGTTGTCCCCGAAGCGCTAGGAAGGCCTTGTCCTCTGCACCCTTTGGCGACTCCACCTGGAAGCCCTCCTCAGGCATTGGAAGTGCTGTAGTCTAACTCTCGGTCTCGGAAACGCATGTAGTCGTTCAGTGTTTTCTCCTAATTCCTTCACTTTGTGTTAGTTACCTCCAAAAAGTCAAGTTATTTTACTGTTTATCTTCTACTGACTGCTTCTTGACTGTTTCCACTGGAGAACCACTCAAGTGAAAGAGTGAATCGCTGCAGTGGGTGTCCCCAGGGCATGGGACAGAGAATGAGTAAGCAGGACATTTCTTTGAAGTCTCATATTTAATCTTGAAAAATATGACACTGCATTTGACTTCATGATATATCCATTTATTTTCATGTAACACTGACAGTCTCTCATCCAAAAAGAAAAAAATCTTTGAACAAACCTGCTTCAAGGGGCCTGCCTTGTGCTCAGGTCATGATCCCAGGGTCCTGGAATGGAGTACAGGGTGGGGCTCCCTGCTCAGGGGGAAATCTGCTCCTTCTGCCTGCCCACTCCCCCTGCTTAGGCATGCTTGCACGTGCTCTCGCTCTCTCTGACAAATAAATGCGGGTTTTTTTGTTTGTTTTGTTTTTTTAATCCTTTCTGTGTTCTTTTGTCTCTAGAAAGCCCGTTGTGCTCTGCCTCTTTACCTCCAGGGAAATCTCAACTACTGTTTGATAAGAATTAGTACTCATTCAGTACACTTTTTTTAAATTAATTGTAGCACTGCAACAGGATAATTACTATATTCAGCATCTATTTTGTCACACTTTTACCTGCTTGTCACATTCTAAAGAAGCATACCATGGCTAGTAAAAGTCTTTTGCTCCAACCAGGAATCTTTTAGAATGTAGCTGACTCTAGAATGAAAGTTTCAGTGTGAACAACATAAACATAACTCGAAGTGGTGTACTTTTTTTAACTGTTAGAAATTACTGGAACCAATTACAGAGCTCAGAAGACATTAAAGAGCATTTATCCAGGTGCTCCCCACCTAAGGGAGTTTATGGATACGTTTTGAAGGCTTTGAATCCCCTGAAATTATATGCAAAATTGTGTTTGTACATTTTTGGAGGCACGCACTGATAAAAGCTCATTACATTTTCAAACAGATTAGTGCCTCTACAGTTAAAATACACTCATCCAGTATGAGGTTATAAATGTGATATTGGTCTAGAAGAGTAACTTTCAAAACCATACAGCTAAGTAACAGGCCTAGTGCTGCTGCTTTTTACAATTTTTAAAAGGTTTTTTTTATTTATTTGATAGACACCCAGCAAGAGAGGGAGCGCAAGCAGGGGGAATGGGAGAGGGAGAAGCAGGCTTCACGAGGAGCAAGGAGCCCAATGTGTGGCTCAATCCCAGGACCCTGGGATCATGACCTGACCCGAAGTTGCTTAATAACTGAGCCACCCAGGCGCCCATGCTTTTTACATTTCCTTGGGTTCAAACTTTCTCTTTAACAAGGAAGAAAAAAGCAGGTTTTTCACTGTCTAAAGAGAAACAATACAAAATTACATACTTGTTCAACTGGATTCAGCCTGAGCATACTTCCTGCAAGCGTCCTGTTCTCCTAAAGGCAGGATGCAAAAAGCCATTTAATCTCATTCTCGTGAAAACTATAGTTGCCAAAAAACAACCAACTGTTAAGAGTTCATTAACGCTAAAGCACAACAGGATTTTTTTGTTGTTGTGCTTTTAAATTATCGATTGAAAAGCTTTCTACACTTGAGCCATGCATTGATGTATTCATTCATTCAACAAATATTTATTGAGTGCCTGGCTTTGGTTGGCTAAAGAAAAAAACAGCCAGTTTGTTTTGGGGGCTGGGGGGGCAGTGGTTGGTACGCTGGACTAAAAGCAAGATATAGCAGAGAAAAATCAGCCTTGTTAGAAACATGAGAGTCTAATATTCCTGCTCCATTACTCTCCTCTCTCTCTGTAGCAGGCAGCAAGTATCAGTGTTTAGGATGACAGAGGTGCATGTGCGTATTCCCAGAGGAGTTTGCTCTTCTTTGCACATAGAGCTAAGGGAAGCTGTGATCGGTTTACCTCCCCCTGGACACTGGCCAGTGGTCGGCCCGGGGATAAATGTGCTTCACCTGCTTCATGGGAATAATGCAGGTGAAATATGAGAAGTCAGCATTTGGGGCTTTTAAGAGAAGAAAGCAATATTTATGAACCCTTCCTTGTCATCGTCATCAGCAAAGCCCCTGAATGTCCATCTTCTCTGGAGCTTTGCTCAGGGTCCTGTGTGCCAAGCTCCCGCCATCATGCTGGGTGATTTCCGCACGCAACATTGACCGCCCTTGTTCAGCCTCCCTACCACTTTCTTTTTTGTTTAAAGATTTTATTTGTTTATTTGACAGAGAGAGATCACAAGTAGGCGGTGGGGGGGGGAAGCAGGCTCCCCACCAGGCAGAAAACCCCATGTGGGGCTCGATCCCATGACCCTGGGATCATGACCTGAGCCGAAGGCAGAGGCTTAACCCACTGAGCCACCAGGTGCCCCTCCTTACCACTTTCTCAACAGCGTCTAGCTTCTGCTTTCCTTTCTAACTACGGCTTGATCTTTCACCCATTCAGAGCAAAAATTCTGATTGTCCTTTTATGAAATATAGCTCTAAAATAAGGAACAAAAAAAAACTCATTAAAGTTTTGCAAAAAGAATCCTTAACCGGTATGTTTTATTTGATGTCCAAGCTGCTACAGGAGTTAGGAGGTGTGTTTAACTTCACAAGGTAACCTAAAACAGCTGTGGCTTCAACAAGGCATTGATCTTTCAGGTAAGAGACATCTGGAGACAGTGCTGGTACCAGGAGTCCACAGTCATCAGGGCCCCAGACCTGTTTTCTCTTTCAGATCCTATATTCTTGTGCATGACTTCCTCCATGATGTCACCTCCTAGTTGAAAATACATGCAGAGTTTGGGCTCCAGCCACCGTATCTATGATCTCAGCACTCTGCCTGGGGAAAGGGTGTGGAGGACAATAGGTCTCCCTCCCACTAGACACACTCCCTTGGCCCACACAGCTTTCCTCAACCCCCTTGTAATCGTTCTATTCACATCCTACTACTTTGTCTTACAGACTTTGGCCAGTTGGGCGCGTGGGGAGTTACCTGCGAAGGGAGAGCTAGGAAATGTCTTTTAGTGAAGCCTCTCTCTGCCCCCCAGTAAAGCCAGGGTTCTGTTATTAAGAAAGAAAAAGAAACTTAAATAGTGGGTGGCCCTAGCAATGTGTTCCCCAGCTGATCATCAATACCATCTCCCAGGAAACATGAGCAGTTCTGGAAACTCCCCGCTTTGTGTAAGGAGGGGTTCAGTAAATAATGGGTGAATGAATGATTTGGATTCATGATGATTATTTTTTACATTCCAGGTAAATATAGACTACATCAAGCACTTATTAATAAGCTGCAGGGAAGGGCGCCTGGGTGGCTCAGTGGGTTAAAGCTTCTGCCTTCGGCTCAGGTCATGATCCCAGGGTCCTGGGATCGAGGCCCGCATCGGGCTCTCTGCTCAGCAGGGAGCCTGCTTCCCCCTCTCTCTCTGCCGGCCTCTCTGCCTACTTGTAATCCCTCTCTCTGTGTCAAATAAATAAATAAAATCTTTAAAAAAAAATAATAAGCTGCAGGGAAATGGCCAGACCCGAAGTGCCCCTATTCGGACTGAAAACTTACCTTCTCTTAAATTTTGATGCTTTGTGTAGGCTTGCTACTTCAAAAAGCAGAATCTGAGTGATTCTGGTCTAATCCAGATCTACTGAATCAGGACCTACATTGTAAACAACACGCCGATGTAATTCTTACACATACTGAAATTGGAAAGGCATACTTTATTGTGTTTTTAAAAGTAATACTGAACCACAGAAATATTTCTTTAAAATGTTTTCTTGTACCGGCTCTAAGGGGGTGGGGGTGGGGGTGCGCGCGCACGTGTTTGTGTGTGTGTGTGTGTGTCTGTGTGTCTGTGTGTGTCTGTGTGTTATCCTTCTACAAATTCCACCAGCTGGTCAGCGTGATGATTTCAACCTGTAGAGGCTATTTAAAAAAAAGTCCACTAACCGCTGGTTCAAATAGTTAGCAGATAACTGAACCAAGGGAGGAAACATCAATTTGTGGTTTTGTCTGAAGGTTTTAGTTATTACAAGTGACTCAGTTACTGTAGGGGGTGGGATGGAAACTTCAGTGAGTCCCTCAAACACACTGGCTTCCGGCTGCCTTCCCCAGGGGGGCCAGCAGGCTGAAAGCCAGCTCTTTAGTTTGTAGAAGTCCCCCCAGGTGATCCCTATGGACTCCTGCCCCAACCACACCTTAACCCCATTAAATGAAAGTCAAGCCATTCATTGCCTAGCAGGAATTGTCACTAAGTGTAATTACTATTCTCAGGCAGCTGTGAGAAGTATTTGCTGGCGTGAGCGGTGTTAGCCCCTGTTAGAGCGGTGTTAGATCTGGAATTCCTGACACAGGAATAAAAACCGAGGAGACGTGGTCTCATTCTGTAAAGTTTCTGGATAAATGGCGGGGCAGGAGAGTTTTGCAGGTTTTGGCATAGCTCAACAAAATCATTATTACTGGTATTGGCAAAGGTAAGCTGTTTTTTTCCTACTCTGGATGATGAAAATGAAGGCCATCCGGGCTCTATTTCTTACATGAATTTTGGCAATTTACAAACTATTGCTTTGGAAATAGGTTTTCCTAAACAGTTAATGCAGAAATCATCCTTACCCCTCACCCCTCATCCTGCCGGGAGAGGAGAAAGAGTCCTGGGGTTCCGAATGAGTCTGCCTTGGTTGGTGATGTCATTCCTGTTGTCTCCCCTTCACTATTAGGGGGAAGCCCGTGTTCCAGCCCTGCCAGGCTTACCACTCCGGCAACTGGTTTGAGCAACAGCCCAGCAGTTACTCCCTTTCTGTCTCCAGCTGTGGCTGTGCAGCACATGGAAATGGACTTGACCTTTCTGTGCGGGAGGCCTCTGGACCCCCAGCTGAACCTCTGGTCACACCTAAGGTATCCCTCCTTGAAATGATCCCTGGATCATCCATGTGCCCAACACAGAAACACCTTTTTCCTGTCTTCATGCCTTCAGTTGCTCTCATGCCAATTCCCACAGCCATGGCTTTTGCTCCCATTTTATTTTATTTTAAAATATTTTATTTATTTATTTGACAGAGAGAGACACAGCGAGAGAGGAAACACAAGCAAGGGGAGTGGGAGAGAGAGAAGCAGGGTTCCTGCCAAGCAGGGAGCCCAATGCAGGTCTTGATCCCAGGACCCTGAGATCATGACCTGAGCCTAAAGGCAGACACTTAATGACTGAGCCAGCCAGTCGCCCCTTTTGCTCCCATTTTAATACCAGAGAGTGAAAGCTGATGATGACTGGAAAAATTTGGCAACTTAAGTCATTACTATCTTCCCAAAAATCCTAGGCTGCTGACGTCTATCCCTAAATTCTTACTACTAAATTTTAGATTATCATTTGATTTTGCTCTTAACATAGGACTGGAGGTAGTTTTGTTTTGCCGTAGCAGAAAATATTAACACACTTTTCAAAGATATTCTAATATTCTGGTTACTAAAGTAAGCTATTTCTAAAATCACACAGTGGTACTAGAGTAAAGGAAGGGAAAACTACCCCCAGGCTTCTCCCCATCCTTCCCTCTTCCCCATCTCCTCCCACTTGGAAGAAAGTCCTGTCCAAGGGCGCCTGTGTCCTCTACCTTTTTCCCCTTCAACTCTTCCTAAATCAGCATGATTGGGCCTTATTTCTGATTAGGGAGATGGGGGAGACTTGAGCAAGAACAGACTGAGTAGTACACCCTGGTTTACTCTTTGCTTCTGCTTAGAGGATGCATTAGGGGATGTCCCCTCCCCCCCCCAAAGTTCGCCCTTTTGTAAAGAGCTTTCTTTAAAAGTTGCCATTTGGATGTGCTGTCATATTAGCTCGTCTCGTATCGACTAACACTTGGAATGTTCTCAGTGCTTTAACAAACTTCCACCTATCTCCAAGTCTTTGAATGTTTTTTTGGTGAAGAATACATTTCTAGAGGGGCGCCTGGGTGGGTCAGTCGGTTACCTGTCCCAGCTTTTGATTCAGGTTCATGGTCATGATCTCAGGGTCGTGAGACCAAGCCCCCCTTTGGGCTCTGGGCTCAGGGAGGAGTCTGCTTGAGATTCCCTGCCCACCCCCCGCTTGTACACTTGCTCACACACACACACTCACTCTCTCTCAAATAAATCTTTAAAAAATTCTGGAAGTGGAAGGTCTGAATCAAAGGTTATAACATTTAAAATTTCAGGCAGCAAATTACCAAAAAGCTTTCCTAAGTTGACACTTCTCCTAGCTGCTGCAGGGAATGCTTCCCTTTCTGTTTCTGTGTGTGATTAACCATTGTGACAGGCGAGAAAGCCGTTTGTCTATTATTGAGAGGAAATACCTTGAAAACTGTTTTGTGGTATCTGTGTTCGGTGACCTCATCGATGTCCTTTGTCCACCTTTTCTGTTGGCTGGGCCCCTTCTGACTGTGTGGATATTATGGAAATGAGCACTTAGCAGTTGAAGTGTTAACTTTCTCTCCAGTCTGTTTGGTAATATCCTCCTTGTGGGGTGGCCTGCGCCTTAAACCCACAGTTAGATTTAACAGTTAAGCCCTCAGTTTTTAACACTTGCATTTGTTTTTTGAGGTGTTTCCTCTCCGCAAACTTCTCATTTTCAGTTTTTCAAGTCTGTCTTAGGTGTGCCTTCTATATAAAATGCCTCGTTAGATTTCTTGGCTTTTTTCTTTATTTTAGTTTTTATTTATTTATTTGACAGAGAGCACAAGTAAGCAGAGTGGCAGGCAGAGGGAGAGAGAGAAGCAGGCTCCCCGCTGAGCAGGGAGCCCGATGCGGGGCTCGATCCCAGGACCCTGGAATCATGACCTGAGCTGAAGGCAGCTGCTTAACCAACGGAGCCACCCAGGCACCCGATTTTTTCTTTTTAAATCCAAATCAGGTTTTACCCTCTTAGCAGATATTTAATATTGTATCATTTACCTAAAAAAAAAAATTTTGCTACATTGCCTGAGGTTTTAGCACATTTTTTTTTTCTTCCACCCCTTCCCTTTTTTGACCTTTTGGGAAGTGGTCTACGTGTCTTCTGGTGGTTACCTTTATCTTAAATAGAGAACTGTAGGTTTGAGTATATCAGCAACTTCAGAAACAAAAGTATTTCCTGATTTCTGTGAACACTTGAGAAAATAAAGAAATTAACACCGGACAGAGAAACAAAAGACAGTAAGAAACAGCAACAACAAAAGAACAAAGAAGCATAAGTAACATTTTAAAAAGAAATTAGCACCTCTTTTTCTCTTCTCTTCACCCTCCCCCCACCCCCCTGCACTTTCTTCTCTCCATTTTTGTTGACACCTTCTGGAATTTTCTGCCCACACTCCAGACCAATTACTACTATAACATGCAATTTAAAGAATCATAAATATATTCTCTTTGGTGGCTGTGGTGAACACATGTACCTCCGGCCTCCGTTCCTGGGAGGAGTTTTGGTTAGGAGTGGATCATCAGAATTCCAGATGGTAAGGCTTTGCCATAGGCCTCTTTAGCTCACATGCCCTTGCTTTTAGTCTTGCCTAAGGAAGCATGACCTCTGCCAGATGTCAGTTTATTGCCCATTTCCCCTACTGTAGCACACCTATGTTCTTAGCTCTTCTTTCTCCACGAGTTTAGCCTCCCAAGAGCCCTCTGCATTTTGACATTGTGTCTTAAGATCAGAGGAAGTGGATGTCTTCAAAAATGATTCTCAGGTCTTTGGGCTCCATCCATGCACCTGTCCCCAACTCCCGCTAGCAGAGAAGACAGTTACTAGATGTGCCTTTCTTCAAGGACACCAGGTGTCCTCACATGGAGAGAAAGCTCTGTCTGCAGAGAGCATCTGCTCCCTGAACCCTGGTAGTGTGGGATCCACATTTACCAGAACACGTGTTGAAGAAGAGGAAATGTGAAGTTATTTGAACATTGTATTGTGGGAAAGGCCTCACTGAAGCACAGATTCTGGCTGTCTTCGCCATTTCTAAATGGGAAAAATATGCCAATGGTCAGGTTAAATTTATGGTGACCGTATAATTTATTTTCCAAACCAGGATCTATTTCTGAGGGAAAGGCAGGCATACTTTCGGATAGATTGAAAAGAAGAGCTGGGGGTTTTGGCTTTCAATGTAATCTCATCCTTCTTAGCAAGGGAGGCTTAACTGAGTTCATTGGTGCCAGGAGCTACCAGGGCTCTTCCTGGTTGGGTTGGTTCCTTGCAACAGCAGTACATCCTTAACAAAGACAGTTCCCAACTGGTGCCTATGGAGAGAAATCATAAAAACTTACATTGTCCCAGGAGAGCCAATAGGGTCTGGGTTAACCAACCAAGATTTATTTGGGGAGTGCTTCTGGAATTTCCTTCTCTGATTGACTGGTTTGCTTTTCTATGGTCTCTTCATCTGCTTAAGCACGTACTGTCCTGGTATTTAGCTGAGCCGTGGGCTTGGGCTGTGATTAGAAGGCTACAGGGAGAATGTGCTCGTGAGGATTTTGCAGACTGTCACCTACAAGGAAGGATGGAACACCAGGCAGAGAGTTGGGCATTTAGTGCAGGAACTGTGGAGTCTGGACGCCTGGGTCCCTGGTGTCCAGTTCATTTGAGGCCCTGGGAGGCCAGTTAGTTCCCAGAAGCTTCAGAGAGCCCTGAGGTCTTTGTCAGGCATGTTCTTCCTTTATGATTTTTTTTTCTTCCTTTGACTTCATTCACCTATTTCATAATTGCAGTCCTTCGTAATTTTGACAGCTAGTGTTTTCTTTAAAAGCATGTGTTGATAGTAAACCTTTAAGAAAAAAAGATTTTTTTCTTACTATCCTAATTTCCTTGTAGGAAAGCACAGCGCTGGCTGAGAAACAGGATGAAGAGCAACTGGAAGGTAACAGAAACCCTATATGGCCATGGCCAAAAACAAAGCTAAACCATTTCCAGGTTACTCATTACTCAGCTGCCTAGAAGCTGAGAGATTCTACTGGAAAATTCTCACCCAGGTCACATAAGCCGTTTTCTTCAGCAATTTGTCTGGTCTTGGGAAACTGCTTCAGTGGGAAGCTTGAGTAAAGCCACCTGTTTGGTTCTTTCTGAAGGACTAGGAAATGGGGACATTTCCAAACAGTAAGACAATAAGTTGTTTTTAAGATCTGTTTCCTCCATAAATGTAAACTTTGGGATTAATTCTGCTTTATTTTTTAAAAGATTTTATTTGTTTGTTTGACAGAGAAAGAGAGAGTGAGCACACAAGCAGGGGAAGTGACAGGGAGAGGGAGAAGCAGTCTCCACACTAAGCAGGGAGTCTGATATGAGGCTCAAGCCTAGAACCCTGCGCTGAAGGCAGACGCTTAACTGACTGGGCCACCCAGATGCCCCTTAATTCTGTTCTAATTTTGATTGTTAAGGGGGAAAGTATGAAGTGATTGCTCTGGCCTGGCTTCCCAACTTCCCTCGGGGTTATTGGTTGATGGAGGATCTCACAGGCCCTGTCTGTGGTGTCAGGCAGTGCTCCTTGTAGTTCTTGATCTGTTTTGAAAAAAAACAAAGTACATCTGCCCGGAGCAGGAACGGTTTCTGACTGTGTCCTCTTCCAGGAAGAGAAGAAAATGTCTGGCTTATTTCACTTAAGTTATGGGAAAGAGAAGTGGAAAAGACAAGCTAGAGATAAGACCATTGCCTACTTCTTATCACTTCCCCCACTCACAGGGCACCCCCACCAGACTAAACCCACTAATTTGTGACTTTGTAGTCCCAGTGACTAAGTCCACAGTTCAGCAGGTGCCCAATGTTCAAATGAAATGCAACTGATGTTTAAATCTTTAAATGCTATGAAGCAGTTCTAGTTTTATTGAGATATGTTTAATTGACACATGAATAAAAGGTGCCCATTCCAGCTCTCAGGGGGATTTCATTCCGGTTAAAGCATAAGTCAAATCTCCCTGCTTTCATCAGTTCCACAGACAGTATGAAGATTACAGGAAAACCTACAAAGAGTGTGCTTTCTGGGTGCAGACTTCCAGGGTTCAGATCTTATTATGAGCTCTGTAATTCCAGGAAAATTCATCTCCAGGGCGTCAGCATCCCCCTCTGTAAAATGGGATATTAAAACCGACCTTGTAGAAAGTGTGAGGACAATAGCTCTGAAGTGCATTTAAGTGTTTAAACAGCATCTGCAGGGAATAGTCATTTCAGCAGTTACTGTAAGCTCTTCATAGACCCAGAGAAGCTCTGTCCAGGGGAAATGTGACATGATACTCCAATCCCCCACGTGGACGGTTTTAAATTTTCCAGCAGCCAAATTAAAAAACAAAAACTAAAAAGAGACAGATGAAATTAATTTCAGTACTTGTAAACTAACATACCCAAAATATTTCACTGAAACATGCAATGAATATAAAAATGAAAGATTTTTTTAAAAAATCTTAATACCAAGTTTTCAAAATGCAGTGTATATTTACATCACATCTCCGTGAGGACTAGCCTCATTTCAAGTGCTCAGTAACCACAGGTGGCGAATGTCTGCTGTGGTAGACAGCTTGGTCTCGAGGGCCCACAGGTTTAGGGAAGCTGTAATGAGTTTGTCTTTTGTAGGTTTCTTTACCACTAGGGCCAACGTCAGTGGGAGGGCCCAGATCATTAATCTGGGGTTCATAGCTGACCACACTGCGTCTGTTTTCTAGGCCACAGATGACAGGAGAGCCAGTGGTCTGCTCATAAGCGGGGTGGTGCTGACATCTTTCCTGCCACCAGGAACCTACAGAGCCAGGAACCTTCTAGCAAACAACGGCCCATAACAGTGAAAGAAAGGACCCTGGGGCTTGACCTTAAAGAATTTCACCGGGCACCTGGGTGGCTCAGTCAGTTAAGCGTTGGACTCTTGATGTGGCTCAGGTCATGATCTCAGGGTTGTGAGACTGGGGCTCCACGCTCAGCAGGGAGTCTGCTTCTCTCTCTCCCTCTGCCCCTCCCCCTGTTTGAACACTCTCTGTCTCTCTCTCAAAATAATCTTTAAAAAAATTTTTAGGAAGTTTAGGGAAAAAAAAAAAAACCAATAGAAGTATCTAATTCTACGACCAGAAGCTCTCAAAGGAAAGGTAGTTCAAAAGGGATGGGAAGCTCTAAAGAATAAGAATCAGACAACATAGTCACGAATGACTCCAGTGAAGAAAGTAGGAAGTAGCGCATGAAACATATGCATTAGGCCTACTTGATGATCTTGGTTCTAAAATAAGTATAGAAGGACATTAGTCAGCTCGGGCTGCTATAACAAAATGCCATAGACTGGGTGGCTTGAATAAAAAGTTATTCCTCATAGCTCTGGGTACTGACAAGTCTAAGATCAAGGTGCCAGCTCATACAGTGCCTGGTGAGAGCACTCTTCCTGGCTTGCAGATGGCCACCTTCTCCTTCTATCCTCACCAGGCAGCGGCAGAGAGAGTGCACCAGCACTGGTGTCATTTTTTGTAAGGGCACTAATCCCATCAGACTAGGGCCCAACCCTCATGAGTTCAACCAACCCTAATTATCTACCAAAGGCCCCATCTCCAAACACCATCACAATGAAGTGTTTCAACATATGAATCTTGGGGGGGGGGGACACAAATAGCCCATAACATGCATACAACTACAAATGAGTATCATGATCCCATGTGAGTATTTGGAAGTAAAAAAAATTACAGTCCTGGGCGCCTGGGTGGCTCAGTGGGTTAAAGCCTCTGCCTTCGGCTCGGGTCATGATCTCAGGGTCCTGGGATCAAGGCCCGCATCGGGCTCCCTGCTCGGCGGGGAGCCTGCTTCCTCCTCTCTCTCTGCCTGCCTCTCTGCCTACTTGTGATCTGATCTCTCTGTCAAATAAATAAGTAAAATCTTTAAAAAAAAATTACAGTCCTGAATCAGCGAAGGCTTGCAAAAATTACAAAGGAACACAGAGAGCACTTCTTCAGTTACATTCAGTACAAGGAGAGAAAACAAGGGATGGCATTAAAAACCTTGGAAACCTGGCAACTTGGAAGGAATATCTAGGTCTAATGCTTTCATAATAACTTAACACCACCTCCTCCTAGAGTTCCAGGCTTTAAAGAAGGAAGGCCAGGCCTCCCTCTGCTTCTGAATTAGTTCCTCTATATAGTTTGCATCACTTACACCAGTCTGTTCATTAAACAAATAAAGCAGCATGTTTATTGTTTCAAAGCTCCATCCTATGGATTTGGTCTGGGCTCCCTGGCACCGTGTCCACCCAGGTGCTCATGCGAGAAACTCTGGGCTGGTCCTTGACCCTTCTTTTCTCTTTGGCCCCAAAGTGAGTCCATTTCCAAATACTGTCCATTCATTTTCCAAACTGCTCTTGATTCCATCCCTCTCCTCCATCTCTTCCACCATGGAGATGCTCATTGTGTCTGGTCTTGGTGCTTTTCCAGTTTTAATTTCTACTTTCAGATCTATTGAAAGAAAACATGCAATTTAAAGATTCTAATGTATGTCTGCAATATTTTCCTGCTCATTTTTTTTAGAACTCTGATTTTTAAGCCATTGCTAATATGTGTCCTATAAAACTTTTTTTTATTTGCATTATTGGCTCCTGCAGATCCAAACCTTCATGTGAATATTGAGGAATTAAACAAGGAGTTTATGGTGAAAAGTGAGGAACTCTACGACTCCCTCATGAGTTGCCACTGGCAGCCTTTGGATACAGTTCACTCTGAAATCCCAGATGAGCCCCCAGAGAAGCATGATGTTCACTAAGCTTACCCCACTGTCCTATTGATTGCCTTCTGTTTTTTGTTTCTGAAAAAAAAAATAATAATCTCCCAGGAATACACTGGATGCTGTATGTAAATGCAGGTCTCTGGGACTTGACTGTGACTGACGTGATAAAATGTGATGTAAATAAACCTTACCAGCACATCCATTTCTGGAAGTGTGTTGTATTAAGTAAGTTCCAGAAGACCTCACATAACTATCCTGACAGACCACGCTGAACTATAAGACATTTGAAAATAGGTCTAGTAGGAAAATGGGCCTGACCTGAACTGGTTGGGGCATGAATGCATAGACGTGTAAATATATAAAGAGTATGGTATCGCATAATCTGGTTTGATGGGAATTAATAGCCAGAAGTTAGCAGGTGAACAATGATGCTTTAAAGTTTGGGGCAGCTTTGTAATTGAAGCTCGGTTTGGTGGAGCAATATATATCCTAACATGCAGAGATTGAGAATATTTGATTAAGAAGATCTAGATTTAGAATAAGAGAAGAATTGAGTGAAAGATAGAATGAAAGCCTCAGCATAAATGTATCTGTTGGTAAGACTCCTGTCCTGTTGCTGGAATAGCCCATGTTGCCTCTGATCTCCTTCTGCTTTATCATTATTAGTTCTACGAAAGGGTAAACATCCGGCTTAAGCATGAGGATGTCTTCGCATCCTCTGTTACCAAATGGGACAAGGGTAACGTGGGAGGTACCAAATGCTGGGTTATGGGGCAGAGAAAGCAAGTATGACCAGATATCTCTATTGGAGATCAATGATTCTTCAGAATTTTCAGGCTAGTGATGATAGGGACAAAGTCAAGTGTGAGCAGAGGACTCCTCTCCCGATAGTAACCAGATCGTGGCAAGAGCAGTATGAAAAGCAATGATTGCTGCCAGTTGGAACGAATGATGCTGCAAAAGGGGCAGGAGTTCTCAATTCTAAACAGGAGAAAAATGAACAAAAACACAGGTGTTTACACTGTTAACCTTGTTTATAAATATCAGGGGTTGGTGTATTTGGATGCCTCTAGGAAAGTTCTGGGTAACAGTGGTCATGGGTCACTGGTTGGTGTGGCCCTATGAAGTCCTCAGATCTATTCAAGTCCTTCTGTTGAGAGTTAACAGTGACCTAATTGGTTATGATAACCCTCATTGGGCCTATGTTGTGGATCAATGTGGGTCCTAGACAATCAACAGTGACCAAAGTTCTGTTTGTGGTTCTTGTGTCCGTGCAGATGAGTGCCTGAGAATAAGGGCAGGCAGTATTTCTGTGTTGCAAGCAGACAGCTAAGAAAACCAAAGAAGGAACCCTGTGCTAACAACCATGTACTGATGACCACTGCTTGGAGAAATGCTTTAATTTCTGGTACAGCTATGTTTTGCTGAAGAACAAGGAAACCATTGGGCCAATGGGATGGCTCTCCAGTGTCTGAGGAGGCAACTTTAGGATTGTGTGGACCTATGGACCCTTGCTTCTGATCAAGTAGCCTCTTGGAGATGGGGGCTAAGGGGTTTAGACCCTTCCTTATGATGGAGGAGGGAGGAAATGCTGTGAGCTGACCATGGAGTGGGCCTGTGGTGTGTACATCGATTGTTCTAGGGTGCTTTGAGACCGAATGGTGTGCTTCAGTTTTCCCTGAGTGAACTCCATTGGGGTTTCAGTAGGAGTCCGCTGGCCAACAGGAGTCCTAGAGTTACTGAGATGTGACCTGTCTATAAACAAGAGGGAGAGGGAACATGGCTGACATCATTGCTTCCTTTATCCACTGTACCTTCAGTAAGAAGGCGCCTCCCTCAACAGTCTGCATGTTGTGTAGCTGGCACTTGGTTTTGTCTGTCAGCCTATCTTTTCTAAGAAATGCTTTTCTGACTCAAATCTTGGGATTCTTCTTCTCCTCCTCCTCCTCCTCCTCCTCCTTCTTATTCAGATTTATTTATTTGAAAGAGAGAGTAAAAGAGAGAGTGTGTGCATGAGTGGAAGGGGCAGAGGGAGAATGAGAGAGAATCTCAAGCAGACTCCACATTGAGCGCAGAGTCCAACGTGGGGTCATTCCCATGACTCTGAGATAATGACATGAGCTGAAACCAAGAGTCAGGTGCTTAACTGACTGAACCACTCAGGTGCTCCTCAAATCTTGGGATTCTGGTGAGGTCTTTCCTATCCTCAATGACCCTTTTTCTTCTTTTAATTTTCTTTTTTTTAAATTATTAACATAGAATGTATTATTTCAGGGGTACAGGTCTGTGATTCATCAGTCTTACACAATACACAGCACTCCCCACAACACATACCCTCCCCAATGTCCATCACTCAGCCACCCTATCCCTCCCACTCCCTTCCCTCCAGCAACCCTCCTTTTGTTTCCTGAATCTCTTATGATTTTTCCCTCTCTCTGGTTTCATCTTGTTTCATTTTTTCCTCTCTTCCCCTATGAATCTCTGCCTGGTTTCTTAAATTCTGCATATCAGTGAGATCATATGATAATTGTCTTTCACTGATTGACTTATTTTGCTTAGCATAATACCCTCTAGTTCCATCCATGTCATTGCAAATGGCAAGATTTCATTTTTTTTAAGATTTCATTTTTGATGGCTGCGTAATATCCCACCATGGTGTGTGTGTGTGTGTGTGTGTGTGTGTGTACCACATATTCTTTATCCACTCATCTATTGATGGACATCTGGACTCTTTCCATAGTTTGCCTATTGTGGACACTCAGTGACTCTTCTTGATCACAGCTAATGATGGTTCTATCCCTAGGCTCCAACACAGCCTAAGCCACAGTACCTCAGTAGATTGGCCAGAGTGATCTCATGGCCTAGTTGAACCCGTCAAATCTTTGCTCAAATTTTTGAAGACACTCAGTCCTCTGGTGGTGAAGCTGGGAGAGATGGGGCCCAGGAACTGCTTTAGCAAAGTCTCCTATTCCGGGATAAAGTTAATTTACGGAGAGAAACAGGTAGTCACACTAGTGGGAGAGAGTCAGGTGGTGTGTACTCTCCCATTTTTTATTTTTGTACCCTTTCATTTTCAGGAATCATTCAGTTTCTAGTACAGTTCCTTTCTTCAGTTTCCTTTACTGCAACCCAAAGTGTCCAAATGTAATCAAGTTCTTAATTTGGCCGTCGGATGTGAGCAGGTTAGAAAGACTTGGGTGGTAGTCTCCATTTTCATTCTGCTAGTTAACAACCTCCTAGCACTGCAGGTTCTGTCTCTGCATTTTTCTCAGGGTGAGCTCATCTACTCCCATTCCACTCTATGCATTCTGGGCAAGAAGCCCACGTTTATGTTTGCAGCACAGACCTTTCTTTTGAGCTCCGCATTACGTGTATCTTTATCTTACTGCTTACTTGATTACTCACCCTGCATGCCAAATACATGTTCCAAAACTACCAAATTTATAATGGACTGTTCTTAGTCTTACCTCTATAATAAATGCCACATTCAATCAAGCAATTCTTGAGCCCCATGCACTTCTGCTGGAGGGATTTAGACATGGGAGAGGGGAGATGGACAACTTTATGAATCTACCGTTATTACTGGAGGGTAAGTTTTGGACTTTTGACTGTAGAGAAAGGTAGAGATTGGGGTTGCAGGGTGGCAAGGCAGCCCCCCATTCTAGTGAAGATCTGGCCCAGGTGGGGTGGTGGGAGCTGACCCCCTGCAGTGGCTGCCCTCAAAGGTGCTGGAACAGAACACTTCTGCAGCAGTGTTAAAAAAATTATTATTTTTGCTGGTAAAATACACATAACATAAAATTGACTATCATCACCATTTTTAAGTGTACAGTTCAGTGGTATTAGTTAAGTCATACTGATGTGCCACCATCACCACCATCTATCTCCAGAACTCTTTTCAACCTGCAAAACTGACATTCTGTACCCAATGGACAATAGCTCCACATTTCCTACTCCCTCCACTCCCCCGCAACCACCATTCTACTTTCTGTCTCTATGGATTTGCCTTTTCTGGGTATTTCCTAGAGATGGAATCATGTAAGATGTGGTCTTTTGTGTCTGGCTTATTTCCCTTAGCATAATGCCCTCAAGGTCCATCCCTTTTTATTATTATTATTATTATTATTATTATTATTATTATTTGCCCCAGGGGTACAGGTCTGTGAAACATCAGGCTTACACATTTCACAGCATTCACTAAAGCACAAACCCTCCCCAATGTCTATAACCCATCCACCCTATCCCTACCCTCCCACCCCCCAGTAACCTTCAGTTTGTTTTGTGAGATAAGGTCCATCCCTTTTGTTACAAATGGCACGATCTAATTCTTTTTTTATGGCTGAGAAATATACCATTGTTATGTATACACCACAGTTTGTTTATCCCTTCATCTATCAATGCACGTGGGTTGTTTCCACCTTTGGGCCATTCCAAATAATGCTGATATGAATGAGCAGGTTCTGAAGGCAAAGCCGTGTCTGGGGGTTGCATTCTGTTACCAGGGCGTCTTGTACAAAGAGGCCTGAGCTCCAAGTAATGGGGTTTTTGGGCATCAGTGTCCTCAGCTCACTAGCCCATTCTCCAAGGTGCCATCTGGCCATGGAGGACACAGACCATGGCCACCTCAGAAGCCGGTTCCACTGTCTTTCTTCTTGGTGATTGATACTTCCACCAAGAAGTGAGACCGATTTTCACAAAGCTCTTGAAATTCAAGGGGTTTGGTTGCACCTTTCTCCTAGGATAACAGTGCTCTTGGCCTATACTTCCATGCATGTTTAATCCTTTACTGATTTTTGGCACAAGAAGATACCCCATAGATACCCCATACCCCCTAAGATACCCCATAGCTCATGCAGCCAGTCCCTTGAGAAGCCTGATCTCACAATGTCCTCTTCTCCTCTAGCCTTCTTTCATCTCTTACTCCTTTAGCTGCCATCCTACCTTGTGGGGAAACATGCCGGAAGGGCTCTGGGGTTCTGAGCACACAATGGCTGTGGGGTCTGGCGCGGGGTTGGGAGGCACAGGACCAAGATGCTCTCGTCCCTTGTCACAGGACTCTACTGAGAAGGTTGGGAAGAGTTGTGGCATGCTTGGATTTGCGTCTTTAAAAGAAGCCTCTGGCAACAGCGTAAAGGAAGAATTTAAAGGATAAAGAAGGCTTTACCTGACTGACAACCAAGTGGTGAATTCATGGGCACAACAGGAAAGGATGAGGGAAGACGGCTACAGGAAGGGGCTGGTTGAGCGAATTAGAGAAAGCCGAAAGGTATCAAGGCTCAGGAGTTTCATTGGACCAGCAGGTGGGGGTAATAGAAATGAGGCAAGGTTCGGAAGTGATGTCAGTTGGCACAGGGAGAGGAAAACACTGGATTACTTTTGCTTCTTAATGAAGTGCAGTCATGGGAATATGTGTGGGCATGCCGACACATCCACACATTTCTAGTATGGCTCATTTTGAAGTTCCAAATGGAAAGTTAGCGTGAGGAAGGTGACATCAGTGGTCTCCTCCAAGTCACAGGCATATGCTGTGTTTCAGAGCAGTGTTTCCTAAACCGTGATCTATGGAACACTAGAGTTAAGAGAAAGACACTGAAAAGATACATGGGGCACCTGAGTGGCCCAGTCGGTTAACCTTCTGACTTTGGCTCAGGTTGTATTCCCAGGGTCCTGGGATCAAGCCCCACATTGGACTCCCTGCTCAGCTAGGAGTCTGCTCCTCCCTCTGCCTGCTGCTCCCCCTGCTTGTGCTCTCTCTCTCTCTGACAAATAAATAAATAAAACCTTAAAAAATGAAAGAAAAAAAAGAGAAAGAAATACTGCAATATCACTGCCCATATAACCCGATGAAAGAGGCTGAACATTTTCTGAATGGGCTGGACCACAGAGCCCCTTTGCCCATCACACCTTTGCAGGGCCTGGTGTTGGAAAGAGCGTGGTGTTGTAAATGAAACATTTAATGTACTGAACATGTGCTCTGCAGGCCAGAACCGGTCTGCTGACACCTTACCAGTCTGCAGCAAGCTTAACGCAGAAACCGAGCAGCTGTGGAAACTTGTGTAACAGTCCTATATTGCGGCAGCATCCAAGGAGCGTTTTATTTTTCTAATAGTTTATGTCATTGTCTTTTACAAACACATCACTCCACAACTGGTTGGAGAGAAAAAACTGGCTTTTCATCACAGGTAGTTAACACTTTTTTAAAAGACTGACTGATTTAGAGTGAGAACAGGGGGGTGCGGCAGGGAGGAGCAGAGGGAGAGGGAGAGAGCCTCCCAAGTAGACTCCACACCGAGCACAGAACCTAAAGCGGGGCTTGATCCCACGACCCTGAGGTCATGACCTGAACCAAAAGGAAACCAAAAGTCTCACACCTAACCGACTTTGCCACCCAGGCTCCCCAACAAGCATGTTTAAAAAGATCAGTGGCTTAGAGAGACTGTTCTCACAGACATTTTGATTTCATGGATTAAAAACATTTTTTTGAAGTGAAATCTATATATAATGGCCGAATTTTGTTTCATTATTTGCTTGCTTGTTCTATTATTTTTGGATTTCCATCATCTGTTCCCATCACACCATTTTTAAAGGGGACATCTTAATATAAAAACAAAAGAGAAAGAACTTAATTTCAAAGAAAGGATAGTACTTCATAGCTAGGAAAGCTAGCTTTTTGAAAAACTTCCTGCACTTTTTCTTTTCTTCTCATTTTGTCAAGGACCAGTGAGACCTTGTCACCCAGTGGCATTCTCCATAAACTAAGATTTGAAAACCACTGACAGAGACGGTTAGGCACAGGGAGGAAGAAGGGTGGGGGGGGGAGGAAGTGCTTTCCACAGACTATTCCCTTGAAGGTGACTGAGAACAAAACCAGAGCGAACCTCTGTTGTGGTTCACAAATGGGAGGTCGTTTTCATACCGCATGTACCTTAAGGGTGATGCATGAGCCGAGAAGACAAAACATGAGCAAGACCTTTGTAAATGGTCCTGCATCAGACAAATACGTATGTGTGTGGGGAAGGCTGGTCAAATGTTCACACTTTGAGTGATCTCCTAAAACTTCCAGGAATTTCTAGGTTCCATGTAGTTATTACTACAAAAAAACTCGATTTAAGGGAAAGTGGGTGATAGGGATGCAATCCTAGACTCAAAGTTAGCATGGCTACGTTCTGTTCCCACTTCTGCCTCTTGCCAGCTTGTCATTTAGTCTCTGTCTTTCCATATCTATAAAATGAGGGAGATCGGAGGATTTCAAAGCTTCTCAGAGCCCTAAAACTCTAAATCCCTAAGACAAAATAATGACTGCAGATGCGCTGACATGTTTTCAGAGCATTAGTTCTTGGCCACTCACTCGATGACCCAGACACAATTCTTTCTAGCGAGACACTCTCTCTCTCAATGCCATTCCATCCCCTCCTTTCATTCTAATGGTGAAAATGTAGTCCCAGGGAGGGACCAAAAAAATGAGAAAGTGTTCCCATGGCAACCCTTATGAATATTTTCCTGGAAAATCCACTTCACGGCTCTAAAACTCCTCTCTGGGATTCCTTGGACCAAGAGTCCAGGGACACCTGGAGAGTCCATGAGGAGAAAGACAGAGGGATTGAAATAAGTCACTGGAACTTGTGGAGTTTCCACAAAACAAACCAGGTTTTGGGGGACCTTTTATGAATTCGCATGTTTTCTTGCTTTGCTCTTTGTCCTCTCATGGGCTCTTTTTCTTTAAAAAAAAAAAATAGACAAACCCAGAACCACCCTCTCCTTGATCCACTTCTGTTCACCTTTTACTTAATGAGATACTGAAATTTAGTACATTAGAGAGTTCATTTTGTAGATGTAATATGTTATTAGCATTTTAATAAATATGACTTAACATATAAATATGGATTGAAACATGTAAGCTACTTATTTGAATTCTCATGAAACAATAAAGGAAAATGTTAGCAATGACAGCAGTTCCCAAAGGTCGGTCAGCATGCATCAGAAAATCACCGGGCCAGGTAAACACACAAGGCTTTTCTCAGACCTCTAGGGTTTCTGATTCTATAAATCTAGGCTGAAACCCGAGGATCTGCATTTCCGGAAAGTTCCCAGGTGGTGCTGCTGCTTCTCTGGGGACCATAAGTACTCTGAGAATTGCTGGGGTACCAAAAACCCCTACATCTTGATGAATTCTTATAACATGTGTTGTGCACACTTATTTTGTAAAGGAAGAGAGATGATCCCAACAATACTGCCCCACCCACTGAAAACACACGGTCGGTCTTTTTTTCTTTTTTTAAAGATTCTATTTATTTATTTGACACAGAGAGAGAGAGAGATCACAAGCAGGCAGAGAGGCAGACAGAGAGAGAGGAGGAAGCAGACTCCCTGCCGAGCAGGGAGCCTGATGCGGGGCTGGATCCCAGGACCCTGAGATCATGACCTGAGCCCAAGGCAGAGGCTTAACCCACTGAGCCACCCAGGTGCCCCACACATGGTCTTTCTAAGACAAAGAAAGTTTGAGGAGTTGGGGAGATTGGGTCCTGTCAAGTTCCCTTGTAACTAGGGAGTTTCACACATAAATACTAAATCTGCCACTTCCCCTTCTTCTTCCTCTCTCCTGGTATTTCTATGGCAGCAACTGTGAAGTGGTCTGTCTTCAACTCCAACTCTCCTACTCATCCTCCTCTTCCTCTTTTGCAAACTTCCTCTCGTGGATTTATAATTGCCCTCTTCATATAAAAAGAGAATATTAAATCTTTATCAGTCACATAGGCTAAAACTATTTTTCCCACCTTGCCTTTTATCTTGAACATATCTCATTCAGGTTATAATGTGTACTTCATGTTGGTGGGATCTTCCACTGTTAGATTTCTTAGAGATACTCTGAGAAAGCAATTGACTTTCTTATGTTTTAGTTTATTAATCTGGCCAACTTCGCAAACTCTCTTTTTATTTCTAAGGCAGTTAACTTAGCCCAGTAAGATGTACCAATATCCATCTTTATAGGAAGTCACATAAGGATGGGAAGAAATCAGTAGTCACCGGGGTTCCAAGTAACTCAGAGATCACCCAGCCCTCTGACCAGTTCTAAGACAAGCATTTGGCCAGCCTCTGCTCTCGTAAAGAAATGAGTATTCAGTGGAGAGTGTGCAAAGGAGTCCAAGGCCTTGAAGAAGAGGGAATTTGTATCATAATATTCTGGTATGTTGTGATAGCTTACTAATGTTCAGTTAGAAGGAAGGTTATTGACAGCATTGCTATATTTAGTCCCTGCAGGTTTCCACTATCTGTGGATGGATTACTGATCTTTCTGAAAACTTCCTAGACTACATGTTTCCCCAGCTTGAGGGGAAATGTAATTACTGTGTCTCTTATTGGCTTCTCCACTTGTGGTCACTGTGTCTGATCAACATCACCAGAATGGAAGGACTCATATCATTAATTTGAGGTTCATGGCTGACCACACCGTCTGTTTTCTAGGTCACAGGTTACACGCGAGAGAGCGCTCCTCAGCATGGGGTCCTCACACCTTTCCTGCGACCAGGAGCACACAGAGTCTGAGGCCTTTTTGCAAACAGCTGCCCTGACAGTGAAGGAAAGGATCCTGGGGCCTGATGTTAAGATAGACAATTTCAAAAGTTCAGGAAAAAAAAAAAAATAGAAACGTCTAATTTTATCACCAGAAGCTCTCAAAGGAAAGACAATTCAAAAGGGAGTGGGGAGTTCTGAAGAACAAGAATCGGACCACATGGTCATGAATGACTCCAGTGAAGAAGAGTGCGAAGTAGCTCATGCAACTTGGATAAGGTCCATTTGATGATCCCAGTTCTAAAACAATAGGTATAGAAGGGCATAGAAATAAAAATGAATTATGGGAGCGCACGTGAGCATTGGACAAACACATTTTCATCCTGAATGAGCTAAGGCTTGTAGAAAGTTGAAGAAAAACAGAAAGGGATTCTTTAATTTTGTTTAGTTCAAGGAGAAAAAGAAAGGAATAGATTAAACTTAAAAGGCCAATGATTCCAAAATAGCCAAAACAATCTTTAAAGAGAAGAGCCATAAAATCAGAGGACTTTATACTTCCTAATTTCAAAATTAACTACAAAGTGATGGTAATCAAGATGATGTCGTACTGGCTCAGAGTGGTATAGCTCAATGGAAAAGGATCACCAGTCCAGAAAGAAACCCTTATAATTATGGTCAATTAATTTTCAATAAGGTTGCCATGACAATTTGATGGGAAAGAATAATCTTTTTTCACAAATGACACTAGAATTGGGGCCCCTGAGTGGCTCAGTTCACTAAGTGTCAGACTCTTGATTTCAGCTCAGGTCAAGATCTCAGGGTCATGAGATGGAGCCCCATGTCCAGGCTCTTTCTCTCTCTCCCTCTGCCCCTCCCCCACCTCTAAAAAAAGATACTAGAATAACCTAATATCTACATGTAAAAGAATGAATTCAGACTCGTACTGCACATCATTAATCACAAATTAAGTCACTTCTCGATTAAATTTTATATCTTCACAGTCAAAGGCAAAATCCTAAGATTCTATATAGAGGAGAGAGAATAGGTTACCTACAAAGATAAAGATCTCATTGGTGACAGATTCCTCATTAGTGACACTTGATGCTAAAAGTGATCAAAGAAAAGCTCCAAGGGAAATTATTTTAAATTCAAAATTATCTATTCAACTAATCTGTCATTCAAGAGTGAAATCAATGCAGTAACTCAAATAGTGTATACCACTTTTAGAACATTTATTAAAAAATTGCCCAGGGATATACTCATACTCCAACTCAATGAAATAGTAATCCAAAGCAAAATGGGTGGCTCAGTTGGAGGAACATGGGACTCTATTTTTTTTAATTAATTTATTTATTTGAGAGAGAGAGAAATCTCGTGGGGAGTGGTGGAGGGAGAGAGAGAAACAGACTCCACTAAGAGCCCTATGCGGGGCTCCATCTCATGACCCTGAGATCACAACCTGAGCTGAAATCAAGAGTCAGTTGCTCAACCATTCAACCACCCAGGTGCCCCAAAGTGTGGGACTCTTGATCTCAGTATCGTGAGTTCAAGCCCCACATTGGGTGTAGAGATTCCTAAAAATAAATTAATTAACTTTAAAAAAATAAGAGAGAAATCACATATAAGAAAAAAATACCAGAGACATTTAACTCATAGTTAAGTCTAAGTAGTTGTTAATGACATTGATGTTAGGCTCAGGGCAATTCTGAAGAAAATTTTCCTAGAAAGTAGTAGAGATTGGATAAGTATTGTGGATCCTCCCCTCCTGCCCTAAATCCTACCCATGACAGAAAAGATTTCTCTCTTTCTTAGAAAAGATAAATATTTTAGATAGAATTATCTATTGACAGCACTGGAAAATAATAAGGATAATAAAACATAAGGATGTCCTTTGGAAGACAGAGAGCAGTAAATCAAGTTCAAAGCTTCTAGAAAGATATGCTCTAGTTGGAATAAGAAGGGCCCTGGGACGGCATCAGGCACAGAAACAGAAGGAGCACTCACCAGGAAGAAGGTAGGGCCCTGCACAAAAGTCGGAGCAATTGCTTAGAAAAACTAGATTAGGAGGTACCTGATAGGCAAGTCCTCTCTTTCATCTCCACCTATGTTCAGCAACAGGAAAGAGGCATTTGTCTCAGGTTAGGGGAAGGAGGGTAGAATTAGACCAAAGGCCAGCAAAAACATGGTCCACGGGCAAAATCCACCTGTGGCCTATTTTGTATTTTGTATTATCTGCAAGCTAGCTATGGTTTTTCCATTTTCCATTTTTCCATTTAAACATTTTTTTAAAAGACAAAGAATGCATGACAGGGACCATGGTGGCCTGCAAAGCCTAAAATATTTGCTGTTGGGAATTTTCCAGTTTGCTGGCCCTTGGTGTAGATATCTGGGAAAAAGAAGTTGTACTGTATCTGAGTGACTAATGAGCTCAGGAGGAGTAAGAACAAAGATTTAAGTGAAAGGGTGCAATGTCTTCTAGCTGCAAACTCATCCCGCCGGCTCCGCATAATCACAGGCCACGAGGAATATAACCAATGTGCACAGACAGGAGGAAAGAATCTTAAAAATAAGAAAGGAGACATACCAACAAATATCAAAAACAACTGAAGACAATGGAAACATAAGGAATCCCCAAGTTCGGAAAACAAAAGCACTAACACCTAAGAAAAATAGTTAATAAAGAAAAGATGACTAAAATAAAACTAGAGAGACATTCCGTGTGGGGCTTTTTTACTTTCTAATTAGTAGTAGGAACAGCTTTTAAAGTTCTATTACAAATCCTGCTGGGTTTTTATTGGAACTGCATGGAATTTGGAAATTAATTTGGGGTAATTGCCATCCTTAAAATATTGAGTCTTTCAATCCATGAAAATTGTGTATCACTCCTTTTAAAGTTTTTAATAAAATTTATAAATTTATCTGCTAAGATCTTGTACATCTGTTGTTAGATTTATCCTTAATGACTTAGGGTCTTACCATTGCTCTGAATATTCTTTGCTGGTATATGTGAACACCATCCACTTACATATAATGATCTTCTCTGCAGCAAACTACTGACTTTGCTTATGGATGCTAAAAGCTTTTTTTGTAGATTCTTAGGATCTATATATTATATTTTCTTTATTCATCTATTTCCATATCTTAGCTATTGTGAATAATGCTAGAGTAAACATGCAGATATCCTCTTGATACCCTTTGATATCTTTTGGATACTCTTTTCATTTCCTCCAAGTATATAGACAGACGTGGAATTCCTGAGTCATATGGTAGATCTATTTTTAATTTTTTGAAGAACCTCCATTCCTATGGACGATGGGAATTTTACATTCCCATCACCAGTGTAAAAGGGTTTCCTTTTCTCCGGGGCCTTACTGGCCCTAATCTCATCTTCTTCCTGATAGTCATTTTAATAGGTGTGAAGTGACAGCCCATTGTGGTTTTGATTTGCATTGCCCTGATGATCAATGATGTTGAGTGTCTTTTATGTACCTGCTGGCCATTCAATCGGGCTGATCTAGGGTAACTCTAGTTTCTCTCTGAATAGGACCATGAACTTTTTGGAGTCCTGTGGACCTTAGAGTTAATTGTAGTGTAAGAGCCTGACACAAGCTTTTTGATTGTGAAGTAGGTGCCTGACAGTAAGCTTTTGGTTACTGAGGTATCCATATAAAAAGGCGTCCATATTGAATATTGCCATATATTGCCAATTGCGCAACACAGCTACTGGCAAAACAATCAAGTAAGGAAATTAGGTTGCCCCCATTCATGAAGTTTCTGCTTTCAGAAAGCCCTGGATAACCTAGATAACTGATCTCTTGAGTGACCCTACTTGGAAAAGGGTCTATGTCCTTTTATGCCCTAATTCCTGGTTTTGCACTTTAAATTAGCTAATAAAGAGAGAATTCACAAAAACGTAGATACCCCTCCCTTGGATCCTAATAAACGCGGTGCCCCAGGCCCTGTGTGTGTGTGTGTGTGTGTGTGTGTGTGTGTGTGTGTCTCCATGACCTACATCGGATACACCATGTCTGTCTTGTTCCTCACCATTTGCAACAGCATGGATGGAACTAGAGAGTATAATGCTTAGAGAAGCAAGTTAGTCAAAGAAAGGCAAATAACAGAAGATTTCACTCATATGTGGAATTTAAGGAACAAAACAGATGAGCATAAGGAAAAAGAGAGAGAGGCAAACCAAGAAAAGACTCTTAGCTATAGAGAACAAACTGATGGTTACCAGAGGGGAGGGGGCTAAATAGGTGATGGGGATTAACTCACGCATTTGTTGGATGAGCACCAGGTCACGTACGGAAGTGTTGCGTGACTATATTGTACACCTGGAAATAATGTAACACTGTTACTAACAGGAATTAAAATAAAAACTTTAAAAAAAAGTCTTCTTTCTCAAAGTTCCCTGATGGTTTTTGCTGAAGTGCATCCTGCAATCATAGGGTTAGTGGGGCACCTGGGGGGGGGGCGGCGCCTGGTTGGCTCAGTGTCTGCCTTCTGCTCAGGTCATGACCCCAAGGTCCTGGGATCGAGCCCTGCGTCCACATGGTCAGGCTCCCGATCAGCAGGGAGCCTGCTTCTCCTTTTCTCTCTTCGTCTGCCGAACCCTGCTTATACTTTCTCTCTCTTTGTCAAATAAATAAATAAAATTAAAAATTAAATTTAAAATTAAATTAAAATATGAAATTAAAATTAAAAATTAAATTAAAAATTAAAAAATTTTAAAATTAAAATTAAAAATTTTAAATTTTAAAAATTAAAATTAAAAAATTTTAATTTTAAAAATTAAAAAATTTTAATTTTAAAAATTAAAAAATTTTAATTTTAAAAATTAAAAATTTTTAATTTTAAAAATTAAAAAATTTTAATTTTAAAAATTAAAAAATTTTAATTTTAAAAATTAAAAAATTTTAATTTTAAAAATTAAAAAATTNTGAACACCATCCACTTACATATAATGATCTTCTCTGCAGCAAACTACTGACTTTGCTTATGGATGCTAAAAGCTTTTTTTGTAGATTCTTAGGATCTATATATTATATTTTCTTTATTCATCTATTTCCATATCTTAGCTATTGTGAATAATGCTAGAGTAAACATGCAGATATCCTCTTGATACCCTTTGATATCTTTTGGATACTCTTTTCATTTCCTCCAAGTATATAGACAGACGTGGAATTCCTGAGTCATATGGTAGATCTATTTTTAATTTTTTGAAGAACCTCCATTCCTATGGACGATGAGAATTTTACATTCCCATCACCAGTGTAAAAGGGTTTCCTTTTCTCCGGGGCCTTACTGGCCCTAATCTCATCTTCTTCCTGATAGTCATTTTAATAGGTGTGAAGTGACAGCCCATTGTGGTTTTGATTTGCATTGCCCTGATGATCAATGATGTTGAGTGTCTTTCATGTACCTGCTGGCCATTCAATCGGGCTGATCTAGGGTAACTCTAGTTTCTCTCTGAATAGGACCATGAACTTTTTGGAGTCTTGTGGACCTTAGAGTTAATTGTAGTGTAAGAGCCTGACACAAGCTTTTTGATTGTGAAGTAGGTGCCTGACAGTAAGCTTTTGGTTACTGAGGTATCCATATAAAAAGGCGTCCATATTGAATATTGCCATATATTGCCAATTGCGCAACACAGCTACTGGCAAAACAATCAAGTAAGGAAATTAGGTTGCCCCCATTCATGAAGTTTCTGCTTTCAGAAAGCCCTGGATAACCTAGATAACTGATCTCTTGAGTGACCCTACTTGGAAAAGGGTCTATGTCCTTTTATGCCCTAATTCCTGGTTTTGCACTTTAAATTAGCTAATAAAGAGAGAATTCACAAAAACGTAGATACCCCTCCCTTGGATCCTAATAAACGCGGTGCCCCAGGCCCTGTGTGTGTGTGTGTGTGTGTGTGTGTGTGTGTGTGTGTGTCTCCATGACCTACATCGGATACACCATGTCTGTCTTGTTCCTCACCATTTGCAACAGCATGGATGGAACTAGAGAGTATAATGCTTAGAGAAGCAAGTTAGTCAAAGAAAGGCAAATAACAGAAGATTTCACTCATATGTGGAATTTAAGGAACAAAACAGATGAGCATAAGGAAAAAGAGAGAGAGGCAAACCAAGAAAAGACTCTTAGCTATAGAGAACAAACTGATGGTTACCAGAGGGGAGGGGGCTAAATAGGTGATGGGGATTAACTCACGCATTTGTTGGATGAGCACCAGGTCACGTACGGAAGTGTTGCGTGACTATATTGTACACCTGGAAATAATGTAACACTGTTACTAACAGGAATTAAAATAAAAACTTTAAAAAAAAGTCTTCTTTCTCAAAGTTCCCTGATGGTTTTTGCTGAAGTGCATCCTGCAATCATAGGGTTAGTGGGGCACCTGGGGGGGGGGCGGCGCCTGGTTGGCTCAGTGTCTGCCTTCTGCTCAGGTCATGACCCCAAGGTCCTGGGATCGAGCCCTGCGTCCACATGGTCAGGCTCCCGATCAGCAGGGAGCCTGCTTCTCCTTTTCTCTCTTCGTCTGCCGAACCCTGCTTATACTTTCTCTCTCTTTGTCAAATAAATAAATAAAATTAAAAATTAAATTTAAAATTAAATTAAAATATGAAATTAAAATTAAAAATTAAATTAAAAATTAAAAAATTTTAAAATTAAAATTAAAAATTTTAAATTTTAAAAATTAAAATTAAAAAATTTTAATTTTAAAAATTAAAAAATTTTAATTTTAAAAATTAAAAAATTTTAATTTTAAAAATTAAAAATTTTAATTTTAAAAATTAAAATTAAAAATGAAATTAAAATTAAAAATTAAAATTAAAATTAAAAAAAAAGGGCTGGTCCAGCCACAACATTGGCCCTGTTGGGAGGGTGGTTCAGGCATTGCTAGCCAATAGCACTGTTATCAGTAGACCGGGACCCACACTGCATTAACACTCCAAATGTGGCCCCACATCTTCTTGAGCATCCTTGTTCCAGCCTGTGAAATATTAGGTTGTAAATTTTTTCCTACACCTTACATCAGATTAAGATTACTAGTGCAAAGCTGGATTTAATATTTTAAACATTTAAACATAATTTAATAACTAATAAGAAGAACTGGAAAATATACTACTTATTCCAACGTTAGTATTGCCTGTAAGGGAAACATTCATTCAACAGTGAATATTTAATGTAACCAGGCATTAGGAATTTAAGGCATCAAATAAAATTTAGTTTCCTCTAAAAGGATTTCCACCCTAGATATGAAGAGAAAGAGACATTAAATATATAATAGAATAAATCCAATCACAGAGGAATAACAAAAGTGCTGTGGAAATAGAGAAGAATGATGATGATTCTGTCTGGGAGAGTCAGAGAAATGAATCTGTGTCCTTAGTTTTACTTATTTCAAGCCTACTCAAATATCTCCGTTCTGGAACCTTCTCTGGCTAAGTCAGTGTGGTGTACATAGAGAAGAATCCGATACAAGAAATACTCCTTGTTTATAAGTTAACTGGAATGTGGGGCCCAGTGAAAAGGGAAGAATGAAGGATGTCTCAGGACATTTTGCCTTGAAGATGAATAAAGGAAGAAGAGCATTTTTGGGGAGGGGGTGAATTCTCCTGGGGCCTGAAGTCACTTGTGAATTTTTGCATCCCTACACTGCAACCAGACGTTATATGTATCCTGATTCCATGCAAGAGGACCGCCTTGCTCTTCTGGCCAATCTAACCTTAATTTATTTTATTTATTTATTCATTTTTAAGATTTTATTTATTTATTTGACAGAGAGAGATGACAAATAGGCAGAGAGGCAGGCAGAGAGAGAGTTTGAGCAGAGAGCCTGATGTGGGGCTCCATCCCAGAACCCTGAGATCATGACCTGAGCTGAAGGCTGAGGCTTAACCCACTGAGCCACCCAGGTGCCCCAGTCTAAACTTAATTTAATCAAACTTTTAGATCTAACTTCCAGTCTCTAAGAAATGTGTGGGATAGAGAAACCAATGAAAAACGTAATAAGAAAGCAATCAGTCAAATCTAGAATGTGGGATGTTCTACATGACTAAAGATCTGTTCTAGAAGAAAAGAAACTGAAAAGAGCTTTGAGAGGTCAGAAACAAATTCAAGGGGTGAAACTTGCTCAGATCCTTATTTCAACAAACTAATAGTATAAACTTTTTATGGACAATTAGGAAATCTGCATTTGAATTGGGTATTCATTACATTGAAGAATTATTGCTAATTTTCTTATATGTGTTAATAGCATTACGTTGAATAAGAAAATGGTGGGGGTTTTTTCTCCTTTTGAGATGCATACTGAAGTTTTTAGAGGTGAAAAGACAAAATGGCCTGGGATTTGTTTTTAAATATTGAAGGTAAGGAAAATGTGGAGGACATAACTGAATCAAGTATGGATATTATTATATGGATCATTATTTTTTTTAAGGATTTTATTTCTTTATTTGAGAGTGCATGTGCATTGCGGGGGGCGGGGAGGTTTGGGAGGGAGGGGAGCAAGCAGACTCCTCACGGAATGCAGAGCGGTTGTGGGGCTCGATCTAAGGATCCTGAGATCATGATGTGAACTGAAATCAAGAGTTAGACACTTAACTGACTGAGCCACCCAGGAACCCCTGGATCATTCTTTTTTTTTTTTTTTTTAAGATTTTATTTATTTGACAGAGAGATCACAAGTAGGCAGAGAGGCAGGCAGAGAGAGAGGAGGAAGCAGGCTCCCTGCTGAGCAGAGAGCCTGATGTGGGACTCGATCCCAGGACCCTGAGATCATGACCTGAGCAGAAGGCAGAGGCTTTAACTTACTGAGCCACCCAGGAACCCCCCCTGGATCATTCTTAAAGCTGATTGATAGATTATGGGGTTCATCATACTCTATATTTAAAGCACATTTGGACACTTTTATATTAAAACATTAAAAATAAATAGCACCAGAACAAAAGGCTGGACTTGGAGCTGAGTAGAGAGGTTGTGCTAGTAGTAGAAGTACGGGGCAGTGTCGCACCTCTCAAAGTGGACAGCTGCAGCTTTATATACTAGTCGAGGGTGACTCCGAAGGATAGTGCTAATGGGAAATCCTCCAATAGGCAGAACTTTGAGTACATTTGGTAGTTGGCTTCGTCTGGAGGGAGAGATGGCCAGAAGTATGGATCTATACTCACTGCATGGGCAGTTGCATAGTTGGGCTGGATGTTAGGGACTTGGGAGAAATACGATTGGAAGATTGGTGACAAAGAAGTCTGGGGAAGAGGTACGTGGATAAGTCTCTCATAATGGGAAAAGACGATGAAGATATTTGTGTCTAATGTGAATGCCCACCAAACACCATACACTGTAGAGAAGGCTCTTAACTATCAGGTAAAACAAATGACTCATTCTGCATCTATGAGCCAGCCACTCTCCCCTATTATCCAATCTTTCTTCTTGGGCCCATGAACAAAGCGGCTCTGGTGGCAGGAATGGGGGCTAAGCATGGGCTCAATAATGTGGACTTTCCTTTACCAAGGCTGACCTAGCCAATGCTACTGCTGCATGCCTAATCTACTAACAGCAGAGACCAACACTGAGCCCTGAGATGGTACTGCTCTCTAGAGGGTCAGCCAGGTATCAGGTATAAGCGTGATTACACTGGACCTCTTTCATCACTGAAGGAGTGAAAGTGTGCTTTCTCTGGAATAGACATGGAATATGGATTTGCCATCCCTGTCCATAATGCTTCTGCTAGCACCACAATCCATAGACTCATAGGATGACTCATCTATCATCATATCATTTTGCATAAATAATCAAGGAACTCATTTTAGAGCCGAGGAAGTTTGGCAATTCAGTCCTGTCCATGGAACTAACTGGTCTCACCACATACCTCATCAAGTACAAGTGGCTGGCCTAATTTAAATTTGTAATGGCTTTCTGAAAACTCAGTGCCAGCTCCTCTTGAGAGATGAAATTCTGAAAGAATGGAATTCTCTTATATGGGATGCTACAAATACTTTGAGTCAGGGATGATTATATGGCAATCTTCTCCATAGCCAGAATGCATAGGTCTGGGAAGCAAGGACTAGGTTGAATTCTTTGATTTGGTTTCTAAGGTGGAATGCTCCCTCTAAGGGGCACAATAATGGTTCCACTGAATGCAAAGATGAAATTTCCACTTGGTCATTCTGGATTCCTTGTGCCACTCAACCAACAGGGGAAAAAAAGTATTACTCTAAGAGAGAGAGGGAAAAAGCCCATCACTCTATTGGCTGGAGTGATTACTATTTTCAAAGGTAATTTCATTGCACCGCCCAGTAGGGCAAAGTGGACCATTTTGGGAACCAAGGAAATTCTCTGGGCATTGTCTTTTAATATTTCTATGCCCAATAGTAAAGGTTAATGGAAAACTACAGCAACCAAAGAGAGGTGAGATGATAACAGACTCATAACTTTCAGAACTGAAGATTTGGATCACCCCACCAGGTAAAGAACCCTGACCACCTGAAGTTCTAGCTGAGAACATGAAAATATGGAATGTGTAGTGGAAGAAGAAAGTCATAGCTATATATGCAAATTTGTGACTGATTATAAAAGTGAGGACTATAGTCAGGAATGTAAAGTGGTGTAGTCACTATGGAAAACAATATGGAGTTTCCTCAAAAAAATTAAAAAATAGATATTGAATAATCCAGAAATCCCACTTATCAGATTCAAAAGAAATAAAAGTAGAATCTTGAAGAGGTATTTCCATACCCTTGTTCTTTTCACCATTACTATTCTTAATAGCCAAGAGATGGAAGCAATTCAAATGTCCATCAATGGATGAATGGACAAAGAGGATGTAGTCTATACATACAATGGGATATTATACAGTCTTTATTTTTTTTTTTTTTAATTTTTTTTAAAGATTTTATTTATTTATTTGACAGAGAGAGAGAGATCACAAGTAGGCAGAGAGGCAGGCAGAGAGAGAGGAGGAAGCAGGCTCCCTGCCGAGCAGAGAGCCCGATGTGGGCCTCGATCCCAGGACCCTGAGATCATGACCTGAGCCGAAGGCAGAGGCTTTAAACCGCTGAGCCACCCAGGCGCCCTTATACAGTCTTTAAAAAGGAGATCATATCCCATACTACAACATGGATGGACCTTGAAGACATTATGCTAAGTGAAATAAACCAGTCACAAAAGGTCAAACACTGTATGACTCTACTTATATGAGGAAACTCTAAAGTAGTTAATTCATGGAAACAGGAAATAGGATGTTGGTAGCCAGAGGCTAGCAGGAAGGGAAATACAGAGTTGTTGTTCAATGGGTATAGAATTTCAGTTTTACAAGATGAAAGAGCTCTAGAGCTTTGTTTCACAATAATGTGAATATACTTACCACAATAGAACTGTAAACTGAAAAAATGGTTATGATGGTAAGTTTTATGTCATATGTATTTTTAAGAATTTATGTATTTATTAGAGAGAGGGAAAGAGAGTGTATGCATGGACAAGTAGGGGTGGAGAGGGTCAAAGGGAGAGGGGGAGAATCTCAAGCAGACTCCATGTTCAATGCAGAATCCAACGTGGAGCTCGCTCTCATGACCATGAGACCATGACCTAAGCCAAAATCAAGAGTTGGACACTTAACGGACTGAGCCACACAGCTGCCCCGTTAGACATTTTTATTTATTTTATTTATTTTTAAAGGTTTTTATTTATTTATTTGACAGAGAGAGAGATCACAAGTAGGCAGAGAGGCAGGCAGAGGGAGAGGGGGAAGCAGGATCCCCGATGAGCAGAGAGCCTGATGCAGAGCTCGATCCCAGGACCCTGAGATCATGACCTGAGCCGAAGACAGAGGCTTTAACCCACTGAGCCACTCAGGCTCCCACCTGTTAGACATTTTTAAACACAATTTAAATAAATGATAAAAACATTGAGGACTATGGTAGCTTTGCATGTTTCTCATTGCTTGTGTTTATTTGTACATACTAAGCAGTTTTTCTCATTCTTCCCATTATTTTTATTATCGTACCTATTTTTATGTATACAAGATATTGAAGGTTAACTTTGCAATGTTTTCCTTCCGTAATGGAATATTCAGTGGGACTGTGACTGCACTTGATTAATTAATGTAGCCAGTGATGGATACAGTAACTGTTTAGACTGTGTCTCCCTATTTTGGAGAAGTGTGAGGTCCTCTTACACAAAGGTTACTCAGATCTTGTTGGATGGAAGCACAGAGTTATTTCATTGTTAGAGGGAAGTTCAAATGTGTGTAGAAAAAAATGACCTCTAAGGTCCAAATGTATCCTTTGTGATACTAGAGCTGGACCCTCTTTTTCTCTCATCATTTAACTAATTCGGCTCTGAGGGAAGACTTGAGTAGTTCACCTAAGAATATAAAGAAGAGGCAGATTGTCCTTCATAGATGTGTGTGTGCCTGTGTGTCACATGTGAATGTGTGTTCCAATTTCTTGACACTGGCATGTGTAGCCAAAAAAGACTAACTACATAGACTCCAGATTAGTGAGGTGTTACTCTACATAGGTATTTAGTTTTTGAATAATCTCAAGCCCAGGTTATTTTCCTCCCAGCCATCACGGCTCCTAAGTCTACTGCTTTAACTCTCCCTTTCTCCTCATAGCAGATTCCTTCATAAATAGCACCTTGAGCAGATTCCAGAACTTCCAGGTTACCCTGAGTGATGAAAAATCCATTCCTTTTAAATCTACAACTCATTTCAATCTAAGGCTATCTGTCCCCTGCCACTGAAAAAGTTCCTAAATCGAGGGAAGCTGAAGTGTGGAGGAAGGGAAGGTGTGTTCTTTGAGCCCCCTTCACTCTCCTCACCTCTGAGTGTGTGGTTTGGTGGGGAGGAGAGGACATGTGCTCTTGCCCTTTCTCTTCTTGGGAACAGGTGAGTGTCTCCTACTGATTCAGCTGCTGGTGTGGCATTTTGTTGGCTGTGGCTACATCTCTTTTTCAGTCCAACTGGTTGTGGATACTGCTTCATGGCAGGTCACCAACCACTCTTTCTGGCATGGGGTGCATTCTCAGAAAAGCCTAGAAGCCCCCCTGTTGACCATGTTCTCTGACCTGGGAGCCCTGGTCCTTGCTCAAACTCTTTCACAACTGATTGGGTAGACTTTGGGCCCGGATGCAAGTCCTGTTAGATAAAATTAGGGCAAAACCAATCAAATCCAGTTTCCTCCCATCATGACCCCTGGAATTAAGGAATCTCACACATCCTTGTTATAGCGGATGGTTGCTCCTTCCTCTGCTGTACTCTCTCTCTGCCCTGCCAACTCTCTCCAGTTCATTCCCTTGTTTAGCTAGATGAAGTTCAGAGGCATAAGTTCCATCCTGGGAAACAGATCTAACTAGCATAGGAAATGCCAGTTTTCCCTTTGGGCATGCCTTGTTTTTTCAAGGGATTCTCTTGTCTTCCTCTTTTTGCTTAGGAGTAGGAGGTGGGGCAACCACAGCATTTCCGTTGGGCTGATAATTCCCGTGCTCTTTCTCCCTCATCAGTCTTAGCTTGATATTAGGGAGGAGGGAATGCTTAGACCAGGAGTCGATAAACTACAGCTCATGGGACAAATCAGGTCCGCTACCTGTTTTTGTAAATAAAGTTTTATTGGAATACAGACACGTTCACATATTGTCTATGGTTGCTTTTGCACTACAATGCAGAATTTCACAGTTTTAACAGAAACCATACCCACAAAGCCTAACTTATTTACTATCTAGCCCTTCACAGAAAAAGACCACTGACCTCTGAATTAGAGAATCATGGTTGATTATAATAAGACTGGTTTCGGGGGCGCCTGAGTGGTTCAGTCTGTTAAGCGTCTGCCTTCAGCTCAGGTCATGCTCTCAGGGTCCTGGAATCTGGCTGGCATTGGTCTCTCTGCTCAGTGGGCAGTCTGCTTGTCTGCCTCCCTCTCCCTCTGTGATCTCTCTCACTCTCTCTAAAATAAAATAAAATAAAATAAAATAAAATAAAATAAAATAAAATAAAATAAAATAAAAAAGACTTGTTTTGCCATGTCTTAATCTCTGATGGGGATTTATAATAAGCCCAGTAATATGGAACTTAATGCTCTTTGACCTCAGTTCTGGCTCTTGTCACTAATTCCATGGACAAGAAGCTAAATCCTATTTAATATTTTGTTACAGTTGCTTAGACACACACACACACACACACACACACACACACACACACACCATTTGAAGTTTGACTCTGCTTGATACTTTATTCTTTGGCTCACAGACTAAAGTGACCCATTTAAATAATATTAGTTGAATTTTTTTTAAGATTTTATTTTTAAGTAATCTCTACACCCAGTGTGGGGCTCAAACTCACAAGGCTGAGATCAAGAGTCACATGCTCTACCAGCTGAGCCAGCCAAGTACCCCTAGTTGAGTTATTTATAGCCAAGATTCAATGTGAATTTCAGAGACAGAGAGAAATAGAATTATTTCTCTCTCTATCCGTCTATCCACTCCATCTAAACTTATGTCTGAGTCTCTGAATAACAAAGAATTAGCCCCTGACATTGTTACTGTCTTTATTGTATATCATTTCCTATTTCATTAATTTCTTCTACCTTTATAATTAAAATTTCAGGTACTTATCTTTTCTAACATTTGCATATATTCCTTATAAATTTCTCCCTTAGCACACTTTAACTACACTCACATACATTTTATTTACATTATCAAAATATTAAAAATATTTATAATTTTCATCTTGATATTGTCTTTGGCCCATGGGTTATTTAAAAATGAATTGTTTAGTTTCTGAACATATGAGGATCACCTAGTTATTTTTCAAACATTTTTTGCTTAATTGCTTTTTGATCAGAATATATACTCTGTGTATTTCCAATTCTTTGAAATCTGTTGATTCTTATATGAGAGATTAATTATTGTAAATGTTTCATTGTATGTATGTATCACATTTCGCTCATCTGTTTATCTGCCAAGGGACATTTGACTTGTTTTCATGTCTTGCCTGTTATGAGTACTGCTACTATTACCAGGGGGTGTGCAAATATTTCTACTGCTTTTGTTCTATAATGGCTGAGTTGAATAACTATGACAGAGAACCAAAGACTCTATGGTCTGCAACCCTAAAATATTTAACATCTGCACTTTGAAGAAAGATTTCAACCCCTGTCCCAGGCCAATCACACTGTCAGTGGTGCTGTTCAGCCTCAGCTGTTTCTCCCAGATCAGAAATCTCTGGATTTCCATTTCTCTGGTATCTTGGCTTAGTCCTGCCTGACTATCTTGCTGTGTCTTTGATGCTGTAAGGAAGGACACATTTATATTTCATCCAGCTTTCTTAGTTGTTTCAGCAGAAGGGTTGGTCTGAATCCCCAGTCCATTAAATGTAAAAGTCAGGGGAGCCTGGGTGGCTCAGTCGGTTAAGGGTCCGACTCCTGGTTTCAGCTCAGGTCATGATCTGAGGGTCCTGGGGTCGAACCACACCAGGCTCTAGGGCTCAAGGGGAAGTCTGCTTCTGCTTTCTTTCTCCCCTCTGCCCTCCTCCCAGTCATGTACACACACACACACACACACACACACACACACACACACACACACACACTATTTTATTTTATGTATTTATTTAAATTTATTTTTATTTTATTTATTTTATTTTTTAAATTTAAATTCAATTAAGTAATATATAACATACCATTGGTTTCAGAGGTAGAGGTCAATGATTCATCCGTCTTATATAACACCCAGTGCTCATTACATCACATGCTCTCTTTAACGCTCAACACCCCGTTATCCCATGCCCCAGCCTCTCGCCTCCGGCAACCCTGTTTGTTTCCTATGATTAATAGTCTTTTATGGTTTGTCTCCCTCTCTGGTTTCATCTTGTTTTATTTTTTCCTCTCTTCTCCTATGATCCTCTGTTTCGCTTCTGAAATTCCACATATCAGTGAGATCATATGATAATTATCTTTCTCTGATTGACTTAACTTTGCTTAGCATAACACCCTCTAGTTCCATCCATGTCATTGCAAATGGCAAGATTTCTAAGTTTTTTTTTTTTTTGATGGCTGATATTTTGGATGTTTATGCCTCTGGGAAAACAGGCCAAAAAAAGAAAAAAAAAGAAAAAGAAAAAGAAAAAGATTGTGGTTTTGGCTAGATTGATAAACACTGATTACAAAGAATAAATAAGGTTTCTGCTGCATGCGAAGGGCCAAAAAGATTATGCTTGAAACTTGGCTTCTGGTACTACCGTGTCCAGGGAAATGAGTTAATGGGAGTTCACTTCTACCTTACACAACTGTGCAATTAAGGTCAGAATTCTTGCAAGAATGATAACTGCAATCATGCTGTCAGATGAAGCAGCTTAAACAACTGAGGTTTAGGGTATGTTTGGTTAGTTGGTTAGTTGGTCGGTTGGATTTTGAGCAACTTTTCATATTGATAAATTTTCATACTTAGAGAAAAACTGAAATAATGATACAAGGAACTCCCTTATGCCATTTACCTAGATCTACTAAATTTTTGCATCCACCCCACTTACCATTCTGTGTGCATACATTTTTTTTGAAACTTTTGAGACTATGTTGGAGACATTATGCTACCTTATACTCGAGACACTTTGGTACAAAATACAAAGAAAAAATTTTTATATAATCAGAAAATTTAATATTGACACAATTATATTATTTAATCCATAATCCACATACTATTTTTTCTCTATGGTCCCAGGAATGTTCCTCATAACTTTTCTTTATACCTCTGGCTGAAAGTCGAATCCAGGATCATACATTGCATTGATTTTCATTTCTCATTAATTTCCTTTAGAACAGTTCACCAGTTTTTCTTTATATCTTTGAAGAGTACAGGCCAGTTATTTTGTACAATGTCGATCGATTTTGGTTTGTTTGATATTTTCTCACAACTACAACCTCAGTTTATGCACTTGGGGTAGGAATACTGTCAAAGGGATGTTATGTCCCACTCTGTCTTCTTTCAGGAGGTCTGTGAGTTGATTTATCCCAGTGTTAGTGATGTCACTTTGCTCACTTGATTAGGTGATATCTCCAGGTTTTTTTCACTGTAAAGTTACAATCGTACCTTTACAATTAATAAGTAATCTGTGGGAAGATACTTTTTTAAAGATTTTATTTATTTATTTGAAAGAGAGAGAGATCACAAGTAGGCAGAGAGGCAGGCAGAGAGAGAGGAGGAAGCAGGCTCCCCACTGAGCAGAGAGCCCTATGCGGGGCTCGATCCCAGGACCCTGAAATCATGACCTGAACTGAAGGCAGAGGCTTTAACCCACTGAGCCACCCAGGTGCCCCAAGATATTTTGAGACTGTAAATGTGCTCTTCCTTATCAAACTTCTGCCCACTATTTGTAGCAACCATTAATGATGTCCTAACTCCATCATTCCTTCTGTATTTATTAGGTGGCCTTTTACCGTAAGAGCTTTCCCTCCTCCTCCATTTATGTATGTATATATACATGTTTGGGTTCATGAACTCACTTTATTTATTGGGTTACAATCTAGTAATTTCTAAATATTTATTTTGATGCTCAGAGTGTCCCATGTTAGCCTGTTAGGAGCCCCTTCAAGGTGACTCTGGTGCTTTTGATTTGTTCTCATTGTTCTTTGAGTACTAGCTACTTACTGATGCCACATTATGGTGCAAACTCATCTTATACTTTCCCAGCCCAAGCTCTGGAACCAGACTTTTCTCCAAAGGGCACTTGACTGGCTGAAATTTTAGCAAAGCCAAGGAATACATGGGTAAAAGCAAGTCCTAACTTCTAGCTACAGCCTTAGTGAGCAACTAGAGATAGCAAAACTTTTCAAAAAAATCTATTTATTTATTTATTTATTTATTTATTTATTTATTTATTTATTTATTTATTTATTTATTTTTTGCCCCAAGGGTACAGGTCTGTGAATCATCAGGCTTACACCTTTCATAGCATTCACCATAGCACAAACTCTCCCCAATGTCCATAACCCAGCCGCCCTATCCCTACCCTCCCACCCCCGAGATAGCAAAACTTTAATCTAAAAATGGGCCCTCCAAGGAGAGGCCTTGCTGGACAGCCTAATACTGTTTTTGTTTGTTTGTTTGTTTGTTTGTTTTTGGTTTTTTTTTAAACAGGGCTTTTTTCTTACCAGAAGCATAGCTTATATATGATAGTATATTAGTTTCAGGTGTATAATAGAGTAATTCCACACTTCTATGCATTACAAAGTGACCACCATGATAAGTCAAGCTAGTCAGCATATTTATTACAATATTTTGACTGTACTCCCTATGTTATATTTTATATCCCTGTGACTTATTTATTTTATGACTGAAAGTTTGTACCTGTTAAACCTCTTTACCTGTTTCACCCATCCTCCCATCCCCCTCGTCTCTGGCAACCACCGTTTTATTCTCTGTACTTATGACTTTGTTTCTGTTTTGTTTGTTCATTTGTTTTCTTTTTGGATTCCATAGGCAAATGAAATCATATGGTATTTGTCTTTCTCAGTATGACTTATTTCACTTATCATAATACTTCCTAGGTTCATCCATGTTGTCAAAAATGGAAAGGTTTTATTCTTTTTTATTGTTGAGTAATATTTCATGTATATATATATACCTATACATCTTCTATATCCATTCATCTATCAATGAACACTTAGGCAGCTTCCATATACTGGCTATTGTAAATAATGTTGCAATAAACATAGGGATGCATATGTCCTTTCAAATTCATGTTTTTGTTTTCTTTGGATAAATACCCAGAAGTGGAATTGCTTGATCATATGATATTTCTATTTTTAGTGTTTTGAAGAACCTCCATACTGTTTCCCATAGAGCATGAATCAATTTACATTCCCACCAATAGTGCACAAGGGTTTCCTTTTCTCAACATCCTTATGAACACTTGTTATTTCTTATCTTTTTGGTACTTGCTATTCTGACAGGTATGAGGTGATACTTCATTGTGGTTTAGATTTGCATTTCCCTGATGATGAGTGATGCTGAGCATCTTTTCACACATATGTTGACCATCTGTATTTCTTCTTTGGAAAAATGTCTATTCAGGTCCTCTGCCCATTTTTTAATTAGATTGTGGTGGGGTTTTTTGGGGGGGGAGTTGTTTAATTTGTTTGGTGTTGAGTTGTGTGGGTTCTTTGTATATTTTGGATATTAACCCCCTTATTGGAGACATCATTTGTAAATATCTTCTCCCATTCAGTAGGTTGCTTATCTCATTTTGTTGATGGTTTCCTTAGCTGTGCAAAAGTTTTTTTAGTTTGATGTAGTCGCAATTGTTTGTTTTTGCTTTTGTTGCCCTTGCCTAAGGAGGTGACCCAAAAAAAGAAATATAGCTCAGACCTATATCTAAGAGTTTACTGCCTGTTTTCTTTTAGGACTGACAGCCTAATTTAAGGGAGCCCTTCTCCCTCTAGGACTGTTGATATCTATCACCTCACATTGTTTTATCTTCTTCACAGAACTTAATCACTATCTAAAATTATCTTGTTTGTTGATATATTCTTATAAGTTGTCTGTCTCTTCAACTTGAATATAAAAGCTCTATCAGTCTTAATACGTGGGTATATTACCAGAAAATGAACCTGGCACAATTTCTTTGTTAAATATACATGAATAAATGGAATCTTCTTGCTTAAAAATCCTGTGAAAGCACAACATATTTCTTTACCTTTATTTTTACATAATGAAAGTTTTTCAAATGACATTTGCCCTGATTCCCACCATTCCTTAGAAAAGTTTCCTAATTACATGTCCAGATAGGAAAATTTTGATGTATGGTAATGACTACCACATTCATGTTTTAAATTTCCTACATTTTCATTTATTTGTCTATCAGTCTGTAATGTATTTAAAGTCACTCTGTTGCTTTTTGTAACTGTATCCCCTAGAATCTCATGCTTTTACTGTGGTTACTCTTTAAACCATTCTTCCTCCCCTGGGTCATCTCTGATACACAGCCATGCAGGTGGAAAGTCTAATTTAAATACTTCTTGCTGAGTCCTCTGTAAAGGCCACCATATGAATGCTAATTGTGGAACTTCCATGCCTGGCCCACTCACAGGAATGCAGAAGGGGATCACCAAGGTGTTAAGCATGAGAGTTTAAATGTGTAGACGTGGCAGTAATCAAAGCTTTTCCTCCTAGCTCTTCATGACCCATTAAATCTCTTTAGTGAAATCCTGAAAAAATTAATCTAAATTAGAGTTTTCCAACCAGTGATCTGTAAGATACAAGATACATTTCAACCACCAGACACCTGTTTTCTTCTCCACCATTTTCTTAGTGATATGACTATGGATCTGCTCTTCTATCTTTTTCTTCTATCTCACTTCCATAGTCTGGAATAGAAAATGTACAGAATATTCTTTTCCATTGTACAATTTTCATCAGGAACTATCACTTGAGACCAGTCCCTCGCTTTCATTTGGTCTAAGATGATGGTACTACATGTTACGTACCATCTGGTCTGTCCTGTGCCAAGGTGAAAGTCAGTTGGCCACAACTCTCAACACACAGCCAGCACAGAGTTAAAAACCAAACAAACTGGTTTTGATCATTACACTTTGGTTATGTAAGATGTTAACACTGGAAGCAGCAGGTTGAAGGATATACAAGAACTCTTTGTCATTTTTGTAACTTTTTCTCTGAGTTTAACATTATTTCAAAGTAAAATTTTTTAAGGAAGCCTTCTAAAACCCTACATTTTTAGGACGCCTGGGTGGCTCTGCCAGCTAAGCATCTGCCTTCCGCTTGGGTCATGATCCCAGGGTCCTGGGATCAAGTCTCATATTGGGCTTTTTGCTCGGTGGGGAGTCTGCCTTTCCTTCTGCCTGCCACCCCCTGCCCCTTGCTTGTGCACGCTCTCTCTTTCTCTCTCTGACAAATAAATAAATAAAATCTTTAAAAAATAATAATAATAAATTAAATTAAAACCTACATTTTTGCCTTGTGTACCTGGCCTGACGTTCACTAAAAATTCACTTTAACTGAAATAAATGGCCTGAAGTTCATAAATAATTCACTTTAATCTTGCAGTAACTTTCTTAACTGTTTCTCCTAATCTTCTCAGCTCCTGATGACAGTTAGCCCAAGATTCCCTTCTATAGTTTGACACTTGATGCTGTCCATCATTTTCTGAATTTTGTCCTCTTTCTTAAGAGGACAACCATTTATTGAATCATTTATTTTTGGATCACTCAGCCCACTTATCTGATATAGCCCCCAGGATCCTTCCCAAGATGTAGGTTAGGCTACCTGGGCTCACATTAGGACTTGTCAAGTTAGTCTTCTGGATAGTTACAGTGGGTACCTGTCTTTCTAAGTTTGTGGGTGTCCCTCATGGAAAAGTGAACATGGACAACTTCACCTCTTACCCTCCTCCGCGCAGAGACATCGCTGCTAGTCCTCTTTCTAAAGTCGGAACTTGGCTCTGAGAAGTTGACCTCTGGTCTACTTCCCATCGGTGCTTAATCCCTAAGCCATCCTGACCAGAAGAGGGAGTCGTTACAATAAGGAATCTTCCAGCTCAGTCATTATTGGTCTTGTCAAAACTTCAGTTGTTTGCCTAGTCTGTTTAAATGGATCCCTGATGCAGTTTCCCACTTGACATCGACTACTATACTAAATTCTTAATGTTTAAAAAGTTTAGGAGAAGTGACTTTTTCCCCTCATTTTCTGAAGTAATACATGCAAAGAAAAATTTTAAAAACCAGTCACCCATAGTTGTATCACGCAACAACAACAACAAAAGAGATAGCAACTGGGATGTGTACATATTAAGAGTCATAATATATTTTGATGTGTATTTATTTTCTGGTATTCTTTTCAATAAAGAGTATCTATCAGAAACTTTATCAAACCTCTGACATCATGCACAAGAATTAACACGCCCTTTAATGTTGGAAACAGCTCAAGGACAATTGCTATCTCTGTTATCTTTTAAAATTGTATCACAAATTTCTGCCAATGTAAGAAGAAAAAAAAAGAAAAAAAGAAAAAGAAACAAAATGACTTAATTTTTGGAAGGAAGAGAGGAAGAGGCAAAACTGGTATTTATAGATAATTACCAGCAAATGTGAGGTATAATAGATTGAAAAACTATTAGAGAACAAACACACTGAGAGGAGCGTCTGGGTGGCTCAGTTGGTGAGGGGGCCATCTCTTGATCTCAGCTCAGGTCTTGATCTCAGGGTATGAGTTCAAGCCCCACGCTGGGCTCCATGCTGGATGTGGAGCTACTTAAAAAGAAGAAGGAGGAAGAGGAGGAAGAGGAGGAGGAGGAGGAGGAGGAGGAGGAAGAGGAGGAGGC
>LNAC01000673.1:5282-82844 GCA_002007465.1 Ailurus styani | reverse complement strand
ATACGTGACCCAAATCAACTGTTTTCCTTTATTCTATCAACAACAAAACAGGTATACATTTAAAAAAAAGGGTATATATTTAAAAAATCCCATTCCCAGTAAGCACAGAGAACTCTTTAAAATACAGGCAATTAATATAACATGGCATGTGCAAAACTTGCATAAGGAAGTCATGTTAGTGAAATACACAATAGGGGACCTGAATAGACGTATCACAGATCGATGTTGTCAAGGCATAATTACCTCAAAATTAATCGATATGACTTCTGTGCAAATTCCATTAAAATACCCATAGGATTTTTCAAGGAATTGGGTAAACCATTTCTAATATTGCCTGAAAGTATATGAGCAAAAATTACCATGAAAATGTTGAAAAAGAGCAGTAAGGGATTCTTTGTCTTGCCACAGAGCAGAGATCTACTGTAATTTTTTGAAATACAGTTTTGGCATGTGGATAGATCAAACAATCACGAGACCAGAATAGATTCCAGAAAAAGACCCCCATGTATATGAGAATTTAACACATAATTATATTAACATTTCAAAGCAATTGGGGGGGTAGAGGGTATTGGGATAACTGATTTTTCTTAGCAGAATAAAAAATGTAGGTGCCTACCTTAAATCATATGACAAAATAAATTCTAGATGGCTGAAATCCTGAAGAGTTAAACAAAGAGGGGGAAAAAAACAATTATGAAAGTTAAAAAAGAAAATGTAGGTAAAATTTTGTCTCGTCTTTTGTGTGGAGAATATGTTACAACTGAGGTTCTCCAAAAATCAGACTTTAAAATGATTAGCGTGCAAGGGAGTGCTTCACATTTAATATTTATGGAGGAAGAGACGGGATTCGGACTAAGGAAAGAAGCTGGGCTGTGATACAATTACAATAAGGCCTTGTTCCGCTCCAGAGAGCTCATCAGATGCTATGGGTCCAAGTTAAGGTGAGGGCATGAGGCCTTTAGAGCCCCACGCCCTCCTGGCATTGGGTGTAGGATGACCCCAGATGGGAATTGACGTGGGGTGGGGTCACTTTCCTAGGCTGAGTGACTGACAGTTTCAGGGTCAATCTTCTTTGTCCAATGCATCATCCACACTTGAGCAGCTTGGATCAATTTCTTCCTATAAACTGAGAGAGCAGCTCCTCCGAATCCTGTGAATGTTATTTTCTTGGGGAAAACTTACAAAGGAAAGATTAGTGGAATGACCTATAGCTTCCACCATTGCAGCGGGTCTTGAAGCCATAACAGATACCCAGTGTCTCCTTCTCTTTCCCATTCCAGATTCCCCATATCCTTCACTAGCACCTCTGCTAGTCTGTATGGCTCACTTGGTGAGGTGACCCAGACCCTCATCGGAGAGTGTGAGCCTCTGATTACCAGGTACTTCTCATGCCATGGCTATCGTACTTGTCATTTATCCTCAAAATGGGAATAAGGGAATAGTAGAACATGCTCAAGTGAAGCATCTTGCAATGCTAGAAAATAAGAAAGTTCAAGGAAAAACCCACAGTGATGGGGACGTGTCAAAGACTTGGAGCCAACTGAAAGAACTACCCTATGACCACAACTGGAACAATTGGAGAAAAAAAAATGTAGTATTGGATTTTTTTAAAAAATATTTTATTTGAGAGGGAGGGAGAGTGAGAGAGAGATCATGAGCAGGGGGGAGGGCAGAGAGAGAAGCAGACTCCACACAGAGCAGGGAACCAGATGCGGTGCTCGATCCCAGGACCCCCAGGACCCCAGGACCGTGACCCGAGCTAAAGGCAGACACTTAACTGACTGAGCCACCCAGGTGCCCAAGGTAGTATTGGATTATAACCTGCAGTTTAAAATAAACATCTATGAGCCCACACTGATGTAAACAATTTTTAAATAAATAAATAAATTGGGGAAAAGAGACAAATCTCCTTTATAGAAGAATTCTAAATAATTTATGTAGGTATTCTAAAGAAGGTGGAGTGTAACTCCCTATTCTTTGTATACAGTTGCCAACAGTGACTTCCTTCCAAAGAGTACTGTATGGAAAGGGGAAAACATAGTAGCTTTCCAGGGGAGAAACCTGACAAACTCTACTGAAATCAGGTGATCAAGGTTAGCCTCAACTCTGATAAGTCATGTCAATGGAATATACCCTGGCACTTCACCTCTGTGGTCTTCCTCTTCCAAACCCAAAGGTCCAATCTAATCATGAGCAAAATAGGGACAAAACCAGGGGGGGCACTTTACAAAATATCTGGTGAGTACCCCTCAAAATGGCCAAGGTCATCACAGCAAGAGAAGTCTGAGAAATAGTCATAGCCCAGTGAAGCCTGTTGACTAATAAATGTCATGTGATGTGGTATTCTGGATGGGATCTTGGAACCAAAAAAAGGACATTAGGTAAAAATTTAGGAAATCTAAATAAAATGTGCCATACTACTGAATATGGTGATAATGGGAAACTGAGTGGAGTGTACAGGTGAACTTTCATACCATCAGCATTTTTTCCTGTAAAGTTTCTGTAAAACTAAAGCTATTCTTAAATTAGAAGTTTAATTATTTTTATGTATTTATTTTTTTAAGATTTTATTTTTAAGTAATCTCTACACCCAACATGGCGCCTGCACTTACGACCCTGAGACCAAGAGTTGTGTGCTCCACTGACTGAGCCAGCCAGGCACCCCTTTAATTGTATTACTTTGGAAAAATGCTAGAAGAACTACCTCGTTAAACATGGTCTTTAGTGGATATTAGCCAACCATCAGATAAAAATACACAATAGCCCCAAAGATGAAAACAATATATTAATTTATTTCTAGGACAACAACACGGACCATCATTGCAATCAAGGACGGATTTAGTAGTTTCAGCCATTCCCATGGGCTAAGCAGAAACCCACTGGCCCAAACACTACAATCTTCCAATCTTAAAGTATTTAAGACACAGAGATGATCAGCAACAGACATGTAAACATCTACTCCAAAAGAGTCTCGTTCTAGATGAGAAAGATCCAGTGTAAAACATTTCTTCTTCTCGGGTGGGGTCATTTAAAGTTGAAAAAAAAAAAAAGATGATTCTTCGATTCCATTAGCTCTGGTTCCCTATGCTTCAAGCCTTTACCACTCTGTACAGCTCCATCTTTTTCAGTAGCAGGAAAAAAAGGCTTTACTTCAAAGGTATTCCCTTAAATACGATTAACATTCAACAGGCACGGTCACAGAAAAAAATAATAAAATTTGTGAATTAAAGGTATCATTAGTTGTAGTAACATTTTTTTGGTTAGAATAAATAAATATTAAGGAAGTCAATGGATTTAGGAGGACAAAAGTAGACTTCACGTTTTTCTGAGGTGACAGCACATTTTCTCATATTAACACTGAGACCATTCTTAAAACCTACCCTCTCTGGTATACTAAATATGGCTTTATTTCACCTTCTCTAAATAGTCCATCTCAGGAAATCGAATGGAGACCAGTAAGAACAACCCAACCCTCTGAGAACTTGTTTCCTAATGCTCATGAACAACTTCTCTAAGCCTCACTTACTTCGTCTGCAAAATGGAGGTAATCATGTGAGCCTCTGGCGGGTGTTGCAAGGTTTTAAGGCAATGAGCCATAAAGGGAGCTATCGGGATGCCTACAACGCCAACAGGCTTCAGCTTCTATTCCTTCCTTTCTCCCTTTGGAATGATCTCTGATTTAGACCTCGATTTCTTTTTCTTTTTTTTTAAGATTTTATTTATTTGAGAGAGAGAACGAGTGTGGGGAGAGGGCAGAGGGGGCGGGAGCAGCAGACTCCCCGGTGATCAGGGAGCCCAATGTGGGACTCAATCCCAGGACTCCGGGATCATAACCCGAGCTGCAGGCAGATGCTTAACTGACTGAGCCACCCATGCGCCCCAGACTTCGATTTCTAATTACTCGTATTCTTGGCCTGATACCCCAAATCTATAACTTTGTGTATGAATGCGTTAAAATACAAGCAATCTGTGAGATTCTCTAGAGCCGCCTTTCTGACGTTGATGCGATTACCAAGAATTTTAGAGTACCAAAGCTTCTGTCTTCCTTTTCTCCTGGGGTCCAACACAGGTCTGATGTACAACAGGCACTCAGGAAACATTCACTGACTGCATGCTGAATGAATGAATTGGATAAAGGAATGGGACAAGGGATAAGTGACACAGAAGCTCCCTCACAATGGAAAGCTCTTAAAAATCTAGGCACTCTTATTAGCACTGAGCATTGTAAAGCTACTCGGAATACTCTGGAGTCCTTAAAGCCTCATGGTGTAGAATTTGGACTCCACTTCGCAGGTAAGATCACTTCGGTGGGGGCGGAGGGTGGTGGCAGAAGAGGAAAGTGATTCATTCTGAGGTTAGAGACTCGGGACAAGATTCATGCAGTAGCACCTCTCTTCTAGAAATATCTTCATTCTTGGGAACGTTTCAGCGTTCTCCATGGAAAGCAACGGCAGAGGGACTAGCGCACATTCTAGACATACCACAAGAAATGTCCTGTTTCCCTGGGATTCCTTCGCTGAAGCAGGAAGCAGCGGCCACTGTCTGAAAGCGTATCCCACCTCCTGTCAATGACTTTACATTCTACACAGAACTTCAGACACAGTGAACTGGAAATACTAGTGTTGAAACTCAGGAACAAGACCTACTTCTCCCTTCTGGTAGCTTAAGTTTTAAAGGAGATTGCTGAGTTGCCCAGAAAGCTGTTTCTATGCCTCTGTGCGGCTGAACAAAGAGAAGTGGTGTCCACGAACACATGCCAGTAGATCTGTCATAGAAAGTTCCTTCAAACAGACACGATCCCTATTTTCCTGAACAATATTATCTACAGTTCTCCTTTTCATGAGAACGTGTCTCTCTTGATGAGTCTCTGGTGCAAAGGTCAGACGTCAGTTCAACTCCTCACTGATCAGAGCATTCGTCTGATGTAGAAGGAGCATCAGGAGACCACCAGTGGGGCCAAAAGGCTGGCCTCACCCCTGCAGCCATCCTGATGGCACATCCTGAGTTCACAGTGTCCATGGATGTTTTCACATAGAACAACATGGGCAAGTCCTGCAGCCGTGACCTTGCTCCGGCACCTGTTCACCTAAGCAAGGCGAAGTTCTCTCACAAAGCGAGGCTCTTCTTCCCAGCTGTGGGTGCCCGTGGAGCCTGGGTTGCAGTGGATCAGAAATACCAGCTGGGCTGTATTGCTGTTTCACTCTGATTTAGGGTTCTTTCTCGAAGCCTCAGCTCCAGGCATTCCACGGTGAGGGGGTATGTGGTAAGCTCAAACTTGTTAGCGAAGAGGCTGGGCGAATTAATCAACCACTTCAAGTCTCCGTTTCCATAGATACAGATGCCGTGTACGTAGCGGCCTGCGGAGGGGAGAACAAGAGACCATCAGAACATGCTGGTCTTCCCAGGCTGGGGGCATTGAGGCTGCCCCGAAGCAGAGTCCTGCCTGCCTACGGAGTGGCTAAAAGGGTGCCAAGTTCTATGAGATTCTAATGCAACAGGATCGTGGAGGCCCAGCCCACAAGGAAGTTAAGCTCTTTACAGGAAGACAAAGGGCACACCGAGGTACTTGAAGAACAGCAGAGTGAAATAATACAAAGCGAGAACACAACAGGTGTCACAGGACAATTCGTGTGTCATCAAATGAGAATGATGAGGATGAGAGGTTCTAGAAGCGTACCACAAGCACAAGAGCCAGAGTGATTGTTTTAAATGTAAGCACATCATGATGTCTCCTCTGCTCAAACCCCCCCAAAGGCTTCTCATCTCATGTGGAGGAAGAGCCACAATCCTAGCAACGGCACTGAAAACTCCTCAGAGCCTTTACCTCCCACCCCTTGCTCATTCACTTACAACCCTCAGTCACCCTTGCTTAGTCCCTTGGGCCACACTGGCCTCCTTGCTGGCCCCAAGCACACCCCGAACGCTCCACCTGAGAATCCACGTTGCTCGTCCTCCCCGGGCCAGCCCCCTTCCACCAGGCACCCTGGGATCTCCCTCTCACACTGCACCCCAGCATCTATCTGCCTCAAGGCTGTGTTCTCAGTGAGGCCTCCCCTGACCCCTCTTTCCTCCTTCCTGGATTCATTTTCCTCTTGGCTCTCATCAGCAACAGGTAGATGTGTATGTCAGTGCCACGAAGGCAAACATTTTGTTTATTGTCTTTCTTTCCAGATAATTGTTTACTGTCTATCTCCCTAGACTAGAACATAAGGTTCAGAAGAGCTGGAACTTGAGACTGTTTTGTTCCCCTCTGTGTTCTCAGCATCTGGGACAGTACCTAGTAAATACCAGGTGTTACACTAATAGCTATTGAACGAATGGATCGAGAAGGACGGGTGGTGAGTTAGTGGAAGGACGGGACGGGGGGGGAGGCCATCGGGGGCACAGATGGTGGTGCATTTGGGGACGATACCTCTGGAAAAATGTGCAGAGGTGGGAATTTTCTGCTAGAACTGGGAGTTTGGTTGGAAGTGGGTTAGAAGAGGGATGGTAGGATGTTGAACATTTTTTCTAGAGGTTTCTTGGCATAGAGTAGAACGACTATGGTTGACTGACCTAAAACAAACCAAAGGGCTAGGCCTTTTTTTACCCCATAAATAGGGAGAGTCTTTGAAGAGTTTTGAATGGAAGAGTCAAATGGTGAAATGAGCTTTAGCAAGATTAATTTTGCAGAGCTTTGCAGGGTACATTAGAAATCAATCATGAGGCCACACTAACAACTTAATGTAAACCAGAGAACCGGTTCAAAGTTAATGGTTGCCATGAATAGGGAGGAAGGGTATTAGAAACAGAGCAGAGAAGGGCTGACAGGACTGGATTAATTTAACGTGCCTGCGAGGAAGTACAATAGAGAGTGGAAGTCACAGGCCACAGAAGCCAGAGTTATAGGAAGTCAGAGAAGGGCCAGGGGGTGAGACCTGAAGTCAAAAGCAGCACTTCTGTGCTTAAGAGGATGAAGTGAACAGGAGTGACTGTTTCAGCATGGATGGAGCAGAGGGTACATGGACAACTTGGTCTTCAGCCTTGAGGCAATCACTACACACTTGAGAGAGAAGAGAATCACGACCCACCAGCACAGAGGGCAAGGCAGGAAGGCGAGAGAGCAAGGGGTTCATTTAGGGAAACCCACACAAAGCTGAGACCCCCCAGAGGGTGATCCTGGCTGTGAGGATGGGTAGTTTTCCCTCTCAGAACAGGAAGGAACAACGAGAGTGTGTCCAACGTACGCTGAGATGGAGGAATGGGGACGGCATGACAAATGGGTAAGGGGGTTTTGATCAAATGTCTTGAAAGTTCTTCCTCAAGTTGAAATTGTTACCTTCTGAGAGTAGAAAGGCCATTTTAGCATAAGATTAGGAGTTCAAGGTGAGCAGGAAAGATGAAAAGGACACCAGGAAGATAAATAAATAAGATAAATAATATAAAGTAATAAGATAAATAAAAGAATAAGTAGGCAGCCAGGAGGGTCTAGCCTCCTTATTGGGGGTAACAGTCTCCAGCGATGGTCTGCTTAGGGAAACACAAACGGCATAAAGCAGATGGTGGTAATCCTTACGCATAGGAATGGACCTTGTAGGGTTAAATGGCAGGGGAATCTGGAATGTTGAATGAGAACTGCATGGGACAGCTGATCCAGTTACACAGGCTGGACAGGGAGTCCTCAGAAGGAAGCCAGTAGAAGGAAGAAGCTGGGACAGCTGAAACCTTGGCAATCCCAATTTTAAAAAAGCAACCACGTTTCAAACAACAACAACAACAACGTATTTTAGGTGTGGGAATATAGCAGTGAACAAATTGGTCAAAAATCCTAGCCCTCTTGGAGCTTCTATTCTGCTCTGGGGAGAAAGACAGGAAGATATAAAGTTTGTAAGTCCCAGTGAAGAAAACTAGTTAAGTAGAGTGACACAGAGATTATAATCAAAGGTGGAAGATCCAAGTTCAAGACCACAGAGCTAGAGTGGTCCCGTGATTCTCAGTGCCAACGGGGCCTACAGAGTGAGTACACATCCATGGGTTTAGAACAATTCCTATTACTCACAACCAAGGGGAGAAAGTCCAGATCATACTCCTGACTTGCTGGTCTGGAATACACTATTCAGCCTCCTCTGGCTGGGTTCTTTTTCTTTTCCCTATCTAGTGGTTTGGAGGACAAACTATTTTTATGCTTTGTACCGTACAAGGCTTTCAGATATTCACTGGTGTAACAGGTGCTAAAAGAAGAAAAATGAGACATTTGTTTGAGAGGCTTGGGCTGCCCAAGCTTTGTACCCTGGGTACGTCCCTGGCTCAGGGCTCCTCTCATGGGCCCACTTGTCATGTGGTAAGTATAAATCCGTCTAAAAATGCAAACCTGACTAGCCTATACCTTCTCTATGGGGTAGGGCCTGGAGCAGATGAGGACAAGGAGACGGAAGGTGAGGTTCTATGAAGGGGTGGGGTTGGTGACCCATACACAGTGGGACAGGTGGGGGCTAGAGCGACAAAGTAATGACATCACATGGTTTCCTTCCATGGAAGCTGAAGTCCTCCCGAGTTACAGCTGGAGAGGAGGTGGAGAAGCAGATCAGAGGGTGACCACAGTGGTCCCAGAGGGAGGGTGACAGGCTTATGGGAAGACTTCGGGGAAGGCAACACACCTCAAATATGGAGCCCCCTGACTGATGGTGATGGTGTCTTTTCTAAAGACCCATCCAAAAGCAAACCTCCCCTCCACCCTCCTCCTTCCACCAGGAGGGCAGGTTTCAATGAAATGCAGGCAGGTGGCACGGGCTGATGGACGAGTGGAGAAGGCAAAGCTTTGTCACCACAGGGAGCAAAGGCCACCTCCCATTATGGGCTGAATTGTCCCCATCCCCAAATTCATACATTGAAGTCCTAGCCACCTCAGACTGTGACTGTGTTTGAGACAGAGCTATTCAAGCTAAAATGAGGTCATACAGGATGGGCCCTAATCCAGTATGAGTGTTGGGGAATGAAAGAGGAGACGAGGACTGAGATACACACAGAAGGAAGACCATGTGAGGCCACGGGAAGAAGGCGGCCATCTGTGAGTCTCTCAGGAGCAACCAATCTGTAGCCACCTCGATTGCCAACTTTTAGCCTGCAGGAGTATGAAGAAACAAATTTCTGTTGTTGAAGTTGCCTGCTCTCTCATACTTGGTTACATTAACCCTAGTTAATGAATACCACGCTCACTACGTACCAGGCACCAGTTTGGATGAAATGTTGAACAGGACTGAGGAAAGCCCTTTTTTAATGGAGTTCTACAGAAATGAAAACTACAGGGGCTCCTGGGTGGCTCCGTCGGTTAAGTGTGAGCCTTAGGCTCAGGTCATGATCCCAGGTCCTGGGATCGAGTCCCTCTCAGCGGGGAGCCTGCTTCTCCCTCTGCCTGCCGCTCCCCTGGCTTGTGCTCTCTCTTTCTCTGTCAAATGAATAAATAAAATCTTTAAAAGAAAGGAAGGAAGGAAGGAAGGAAGGAAGGAAGGAAGGAAGGAAGGAAGGAAAAGAAAGAAAGAAAGAAAGAAAGAAATGAAAAGTACTTCAACTTTCTCATTCTTATCTGTTTGGAGGAGAGATATCTCCTGTTAGTGTTGCCTGCATCACGCCAGAGCTGCAGCGAGTACCCCCAAGCCAGCTGGAAGCCCACCTGTGGGGGAAGTGGAGGCTGGTGTGAGGGGGAGGGGTGGCTGTCCAGCTTGCTTGGTGGTGAGAACATGACATCACTTCTCATCCTGACCACTGTCCCTTCCTAACCACTACACTCCCAAAAGGAACAGAAAGAGAAGAAGAAAGCAGAAACTAGCAAGAAAGTATCTTCAAAGTTGAGGCCACCTCTATACCTACTCGGTAATCATGAGCTAGAGAACATCAGTGAAATACCTAAATATACTTTTCTTTTTCTCTTTCTTCCTTCCTTCCCTGTCTCTCTCCCTCCCTCCCTTCCTTCCTTCCTATTTTTTTTTTTAGCAGCCTCCATGTCCAGCATGGAGCCTAACGTGGGGCTTGAACTCATGACCCTGAGATCAAGACCTGAGCCAGGATCAAGAGTCGGATGCTTAACCAACAGAGCCGTCCAGGAAATCACCTAAACTGACCATGTCTTGAAGCCTCTAGCTACTCTAAGAACTCACAGATTGTTCTCCAGAGAACCCCTATATTTCACAATGACGGTCATGCCAACAACAACAGTGTGGCCTCAAAATGTGGAATAAAGAGCTCACCATGGCAGCCTCCGTGTTTATCTTCCATGTCGATCCACTTTATAGCCCTGAGGTTCCCCGCCCACGATGCATTTGGCATGGAGCCAGGGACACCTGCAATGTTGATAAAGAAGAAAAGCAGAAATGAGAACCAAGAGAGAAGGGTGTCATTTATCAATGAAGCCTGCAATAAGTTATGCTTATGTTTTTGGTAGATTATCTTTCACATTAGATTTTCCATCATGGGTACAAAACCTCAAAAGCTTACAGTGTGAATCATTGGTGCTTATGAACCCCACCTTGCCACCAGTAAAAAAATATATATATGCATAATTTTTTTGGTCATAATGTGTGCCCAAGCCTGCAAAACAGAGTTTAAGAAATACCACAGAATCAAATCATAATGCAGATAGAAAAGTTGGAAGATTTGGGGTTATCTCTCAATGGCCTTCAACTGAATTTACTTTCAATCCTAGTACTACAGCTTTTTAAGACTTTTCAGATGACTTGTATCTTAAAATGAAAGCTCAGAAAACAGGCTACTCTATGTGCTAAGCACTTATAAGTGAGAGCTCTTTATATGAAGTTGCAATGTTAGGCATACAGAAAGGAAATACCTTGTTCACTACTTACAAACTCAAACAAATCCAACACACTACCCTTTTTAAAATTATTATTATTATTTTTTAGCAATCTCTATACCCAACATGGGACTCGAACTCATGACCCCAAGATCAAGCGTCCCACACTCCACTGACTGGGCCAACCAGGTCCCCCTGATACATTATCCTTTTTATTCATTAAAGTGCTTCTTGAGCATTTGGTGTTGCCAAGCACTGTGCTGGGCCCTGGGGAGAGAGAGAAACAAGACGATTCTCCAACACCCAGTGAAGATGAATTGTTGACCCCAAGCAGTAGGTTTGAGCTTTGAGCTTCCCCCTCCGAGGAAGACTGGTGTGCACTGATCTTCCCACCTTCCCTCTTTCTTTCCCCTGTTCTTAGGCCCAAAGTTTAGTTGCTGACCCATTAACTAATCAGTTATCTAACCCACCTTTTTGAAATGTAAAGAGCCTTTATTTTTTATTTTTTTAAAAAGATTTTTATTTATTTATTTGACAGAGAGAGAGATCACAAGTAGGCTGAGAGGCAGGCAGAGAAAGAGGAGGAGGCAGGCTCCCTGCTGAGCATGGAGACCGATGCCGGCCTCGATTTCAGGACCCTGAGATCATGACCTAAGCTGAAGACAGAGGGTTTAACCCACTGAGCCACTCAGGTGCCCTGTAAAGAGCCTTTAAAAAAGAGAGGAGGTCTTTGGGTCCTCATGAAGCCCGGGCTTTTCCTCGTTGGCAATACTGACACTTTATCTATTTATTTATTTTTGCATATTTTAAAATTTATTTATATTTTTATTTTATTTTAAGAAAAATTATTTTACTTTATTTACATTTATTTACATTAATTAACATACAGGGCATTATTGACACTTTAGACTGGATGATTCTCTGGGGTCAGGCCTGTCCCCTGCATTGCGGGATTATTTAGGAGCGTGCCTGCCCTCAACCCACCCATTGCCAGTAGTACATAGCCCTCAGTGGTGACAATCAAAAACATCTTCCCACGGTGTGGCCAAATGTCCCCCTGGAAGGAGGGTAGGTGGGCAAAACTGCCCCATTTGAGAAATAATCTGCTAAACTAATTTTTTTAAGAATTATTTATTTATTTTAAAGAAAGAGAACAAAAAGAGAGAGAGAGCACGTGCATGAGTGGGAGAGGCAGAGGGAGAGGGAGAGAGAATCTCAAGCAGACTCCCTGCGGAGTATGAGCCCAATGTGGGGCTTGATCCCAGGACCCTGAGATCATGACCTGAGCCAAAATCAAGAGTCCGACGCTCAACTGACTGAGCCACTCAGAGGCCCCTGTGCTAAAGCATTTCAAATAACCCTCTCTATCTCAACAAATTTTGGATCGTTTGCAGAGATTGAAGGGTCCATTTAATCCTATAGAGTAGTTTTACCCCAAGAGTTCCATTACTGGAAAGTAGGTCTATAGGAATCAAAGATAAATGCAACAAAAGAAGAAATTTTGCTTCGTAAGAGCTGCAGCAATTTTCACCAGTGAGTAATGCAAATCTGAAGGTAATTTTGATGTAATGGTACCATGCTCATGACATCTGTACCCAGACCGTAATAGTCCTTTCTCAGAAGATCTAGCAGACAGAGTAACGCCCTTCCCCATGACATGCATTCAAAGAAATCTAGATCCTAATCTCTGGAACCTGCAATTATGTTATGTTACAGGGCATAATGGAATTCAGTTTGCTAATCAGCTGACCTTAAAATAGGGAAATCATCCTGAATTATCCAGGCTGAACCAATGTAACCACAAGGGTCTTTAACAGTGGAAGAGGGAGGTGAAGACCTGTTTTGTTTTTTTGGGNCCAATGTAACCACAAGGGTCTTTAACAGTGGAAGAGGGAGGTGAAGACCTGTTTTGTTTTTTGGGGTTTTGTTTTGTTTTGTTTTACCATTTGAAGGTAGAAGAAGGGGCTAAGGAACACGGGTGGCCATTAGAAAAGGCCCAGACCCTAAAGAAAGAAACAGAGCCCAGCCAACACTTTGGTTTTAGTCTGGTAAGACCTAGGTCAGACTTCTGTCCTAAGAACTGTAAGAGAATACATTTATGTTGTTTCAATACATTTATGTTGTTTCAGCTGAAGTCTGTGGTAGTGTGTTACAATGGCAAATAAAAAACTAATATACATACTAATGAGAAAAAAAATTACCCAGGATGATAGATATTTGTTAATAAGAAAAATACTGGACAAGACCAATACTTCTCAAAAAGTTTAATTGGATTAGGCACACAAACACGTTTTCTCTTTAAGAACATTAATAAAAATGTGCGTTTTCAGAAGAAAAAAAGCTCTGTTCTTCTGCCCTGATGTCACATGATAACTATATGATGATCTAAATCAAGAATTGTACCAAGGTCTCCCAACTAAAATTAAATTCTGCACAGTCTTTCCTGTAAATGGCATGATCCTTACCCCTAAGGGCTTACTATAAGACAGATCCTTTTTTTTCTCACTGCCAAGTCTGCTTATAAATACTGAGTCCCCAAGAAAAATACCATTTATTAAGCAATATTTCTTCCCATTGCTTTGATTTGCATTTATTACTTTAAAGATTCCTTTAGCACATGCCTTTCCCAAGAGAAGCTTCATTATTTTGTTCTTAGTACACATTTTAAAAGAATTCAGAATAAAACTTGCGCTGGTTAAGTTGAGGGATGGAGGAGGGCAGTCCGGAAAACAGAGATAATTTGCTGTATTTACTTGTGTCAACAAGCTGACACGGGTGTAAGTTTTACGAGTCTATTTTGATGACAAGGTACAGCAGAAAGTGTGAACATAATTGCCATTGACAAAAAGTCCCTACCCTCCTTTACGTGATTACATCTATTAAAGGACAAGATATTTTTTTCCTCTTTCATTCTCATGAATATTGATCGTCACCAACTGACGCTTGCTCAGAAACGCATTCCATTATTCTAGAGATAAGATGGTGACATTCATAATTAATGACTGCTGTCTTTAAAATAAACACATAACATGGGCGCCTGGGTGGCTCAGTCGGTTAAGTTTCTGCCTTCGGCTCAGGTCATGATCTCGGGGTGCTGGGATGGAGCCCCACGTCAGGCTCCCTGCTCGGCGGGGAGTCTGCTTCTCCCTCTGCCCCTCCCCCCACTCATGGGCACACACTCTTTCCCTCTCTCAAATAAATAAAAAAAATCTTTAAAAAATAAAAAAATAAAATACATAATGCACGTGAACTTCCTGCTTATGGAATTACAAACCTCAATTTTTTTTAAAGATTTTATTTATTTATTTGAGAGAAAGAGAGAGTGAGACAGAAAGCACAGTCTGGGAGGAGAAGCAATCTCCCCACTAATGTGGGGTTCCATCCCAGGGTCCTGGGATCCTGACCTGAGCCAAAGGCAGGTGCTTAACTGACTGGGCCACCCGCACGCCGCAGACCTCAACTTCCATACTTTGTTTAATGACAAATCTCAAACATGTCTGTTTAAATATTATTCATATGTGTGCTGACAAAAATTACATTTTTAAAAGTAGGATCGAAGAGAGGGACAAAGTTGAACTCTACTTTGTCTGTTCTTGCAAAGAAGAAATACCTGGGGGGAGTGGGCAGAGCCCCTGGGCCTTGTTGGACTGGGAACTTGGGGGTCCCCTGGGAGCTTGTTAGAGATGCTGCATCTCAGCCATCCCGCCTAAGAATTGGCATCCTTACCACATCCCCAGAGCATTCTGGCGCACAATCTAGCCTGAGCAGCTCTGGAGGGTAACTAACCAGCATTGCAAAGAGGGCATAGCTTCTGTCTCCTCTCTCCCTGAAGTCCCTCCCTCAGCCTTCGCCAGGTTTCCGGTTACCTTTTCTTTCTCCTTTCCCCACATTTCACCCTGATGTAGAAATCTGGTACTATGTGCCTTCCATCCTTCGGTTAAGTTTACAAACCTGTCCGCACAGCAGGGACCACAGGCATTTGAGTAGACCGCTCAAATCCCTTTCTTGAAGACCTTCAGCCCCCCTCCTGTGGGGGAAAGTGGAAGACCTGTCCTCAGGGTGTCTTGACCTCAAAGCATGGGGCCCACAGGGGACTCTCAGTCAATGTTAAAGGAGTGAGTGGGTGTGGCATGCAAGCGTCGCCCCCAGCAAATCAGTCTTCAGGGGTGACGGTGGTGTGTAGCTAAGACAGACCTGTTTGCCACCTTGGTTTCCAGGTCACTGTACACTGAAGGTGCAATCATGCTCTACCTCTCGGTATCAAGAAGTATTTATTCTCCTCTCTTAGTCGAGGCCAGCCTGTTTCGGTTTGCCCCACGGCAATTGCTTAAGCGGCCATCAGTCACCTATTTGCCACCCTCCTACCTGGTACAACGAGCTTTATAACCCTCAGTAAGACTTCCGGTGACAGGGCAAACATCAACTCAGTGTGAAGACTTTGTAGGCATCGCTTGATTACTATTGTGAGGGGATAATGAATGGCAAGCAAGAGACGGAATGGTCTGAACTGTGGCATCATCATTTAGGGCCACACAGACTCACCTTTCAAATGAAGTCTAGAACAGATCAGCGGTTTTTCAACCTTTTAGACTGCAGTCCACAGAAAAACAATTTCATACCATCATAGGCGCACACACGTACATAAAATAAACAAAAGTTTCACAAACTACTTAGGCTTATCATGTGTAATGCACTTATTTATGTTGTGTTATTTTCTCATATTAAAAATTCTACTCAAAGCCTACTGAAGTGATTTCTGGATCCACTTACAGGAAAAGGTGCTATTTTAAAATACTGGACTGGATGATTGTGTTTTCATTATTGCTGTCATGATTATGACTATTCTTAGTTGTCAGGATTCTAGAAGGGTAGTTCTGGGGTATATGGATAAAGTCTAGCTTCAATTCACCGGTGTCTTAGGAAGGGTCTCTTTTGCATTATTTCTGGGCTGGGGCAAAAAGAAGACACTAATACTATCAGAGAAACCGTTTTAAACTATAAACTCCAATTCTCTCGTTTGCTTTTCATAGGCTTATTTAAACAAAAGATTTGAGATAAGTTTACAGAATAACCAAGAATGTTTTTCTTGGAGCTTAGCCATTATTAGTCAAATAACTGCATTTGTTGAATAAATGAATACAGGTCTTTGAAATGCAAGCTTTATTTATGTTGACTTGACTTTCTCCTTACTGTTCTCACCAGTGTGGTCCTCGTTTTAGGAGACCTACATGTGGTAACAAATTCCAGCAATTGCTTATTTTTGAAGCTTAGATGTATACTTTTTAACTTACTGAACAAACAAGGGCTTTTGGTTTTAAATGTCAAAAGTCAACGCCCATGCTCACAACGCTCACCACTTAATGGTCCTGCTGGAAACTGGTCTAACTCTGGAAAATTTGGAAATATGCAGGGAAAGCCATTAGAACTCCCAGTTCCCTCTGGCTCTTTATTTTTTTTTATTTCTTTATTTGACACAGAGAGAGATCACAAGTAGGCAGAGAGAGAGGAGGAAGCAGGCTCCCTGCCGAGCAGAGAGCCCGATATGGGCCTCGATCCCAGGACCCTGAGATCATGACCTGAGCCGAAAGCAGAGGCTTTAACCCACTGAGCCACCCAGGCGCCCACCCTCTGGCTCTTTAAACCAATAGCTTCAACATGAGCTAAGGACCTAATTTTTTAAGCGTAAGCGTCTGTATGTGAAGATGTGCCTTTGGACACTATTTATACAAAATGATTAACAGCACAGGCTTTGAGGGCAGAGTCCACATCTCAAATCCTTATCTCTGCTATGACCGGGTGTGTGACCTTGACCAATTACATAATCTCTTTAAGATATCCTGTACTAACCTTCAAACCTTACAGGGTTTTGTTCATGTTAAATAAGATAACGTATGTCTTGTGCTTAGCATTGTGCCTGGCATACTTCCCTAAATAAATGGTTGCAAACAGTATCCGTCTATTAAAGTCATGGGGACAGTTGTAGCTGTGGAAGAGACTGCTGCTTTGCTATAACCAGAGGCAAGTTTACCAGCCTCGGCGCTCCTGACGGTTGGGCTGCAATGACGTCATTGCTGTGGGGGCTGACCTGTGCATTGGAGAATGTGGAGCCTTTACCCACATTTTTTTTAGTTTATAAAACCTTCTTTAATGTTATTGCTTTTATATCTTTCATTCGTTTATTTATGAACCTGTGCGGCTTACTGGCTTTGCTGATTTAGTCATTGTAGTTGTGACTATTCTAAGAATAACTCAACAACAAAAAAGAAATGCACAATGTTCGGTGGTGATTCGCTTTATCAACAGCAACAAAACCTGGAAAATTACCTAAAAAGTGGAAAATGTAGTGTGAATAACTTGTAGCCCTTTTTTCTCATTGTTAACTGGGGTCATGTTTAGCAATAAAAAGGTGTATTTTTTATTTTTGCCTACAAAGTGGGTCATTAATCACTCAGGATTTTTAACACATGAAATTTACCAAAAGAGATCCTGTCTTGTTTCTTATGGCTGTTTCTAGAGTTCTGCAGTCTTTGAGATCATAGCACAATATCCTTAAAACAATCCCCCTGCCTTTGCCTGCAGTGATTGTCAGCAAGTTGATTCTTCTTTGGTTGTAAAGGAAAAGATGAAATGAGTAAAAGGAAGAAAAACCCAGAATTTCAGACTCGAAGGGACTTTAGAAATTTTAATATGCTTTACTAATTTAATATATCCCTTCTCACTGGCATGCTGTGTAAACTAGAGCCTAGGAAGTTTAAGTGAATTGCCCAGGAGTGTGGACATGCTAAGTAACTCACTGATTTTGTTTCAAGATAATTTACTCATTTATTCAATCAGTTTTCTAGAACGTTTCCTATGTTTTAGAGTAGATGTTGAGGGTAAAGCTATGAATGAGAAGTTCTTGGAGCTTTTGGCCTAGTGCATCCAGAAGGGTTTATATTTATTAATATTTCTACTAGCAGGGCGCCTGGGTGGCTCAGCGGGTTAAAGCCTCTTCCTTTGGCTCAGGTCATTATCTCAGGGTCCTGGGATCGAGCCCTAAATCGGGATCTCTGGTCAGCAGGAGACTGCTTCCTCCTCTCTCTCTCTCTGCCTGCCTCTCTGCCTACTTGTGATCTCTCTCTCTCTCTCTGTCAAATAAATAAATAAAATCTTAAAAAAAATATATTTCTACTAGCAGCCCAGACACCACTACTAGTCTTTTCCAGACAGTCTTCAGGTGAAGAATAGGGAAGGTCAGTGACATGTTTAGAAACGTGGAAAATCTTTGGCCCAGAGCAGTTCAGATTTCAATACAGTCCTGACCTAAAGGCTGACCTTGACTCACTGACCCTCTGGCTACATTTCTCTCTGGCTCTTTATTACCTTTAATTCTTCTCAAACACCCCTTCTAATCATCGCACATTTTCCTGAGATGGCGAAGACCTTCAGTTTCATCACTTCCAGGCTAAGAGGCTGTCAACCTTCCCTTTCTTTCCTCCACTAAACCATGACAGCTTTCAAAATCCTTCACCTTTGCAATGAACCCAAATCCACTAATTAATCCCTTCCAGCTAAGTCTTCGCCTTTTGTGCAGTACGGGAGCTCCCCACTGATTTTCAATCTACTGGTGGTTCTTTAAACCCTCCCTGGCTTATAATGGTGCTGCTTCCTCTGCCGGCACTGTTCCAATCAGGGCTTCACATCTCTCGCTGAGACTATTTTGACTGCCTCCAATCGGTCCACTGCATTGACGATACTGCTAGATGGCTTTTTCTATAATTAGCACTGACCTTGTTTACCTCCTATTTCAGTGGAGGGATGCAGGATTACTTTGAACTGTCTACCCCGGGTCTGTTTCTTCCAGGCACGTTGAGATGCTTACCCACCAACCACTCATCCCCAACAAATGAAAGCAAATTCAGACTTGCCATCATCCCAAACCTCTCCCACGGGTGCTCCTTCTGCCTCTTATTTGAATTCTCCCTCCTCACATCATTGCTCATTTTACATTGCTGCTTCTGCTTCCCCTGGACCCAATTTACCATTTATCTCCTCCCTCCAAAGCTTGACCCTCAACTGGCATTTTTAACTTTTGGCTTCAGACTGTCACTAATCAAGCAGCCGAGCCTAGCTAGCCCCTCAGAACCAAAACCCTGGCTGGGACCAGCAGTTCACTGCTAGAGTTCATGTTCTGGCCAGGAAGATACCAAAATACTGACTATGACAACAAAAGGATCGTTGAGATCTCGTCCCCAGGCTATGAACAGCAGACGGGCGGCTCACAAGCCACATCTGATCGCAGGCCTATTTGGTTCAACCCTCACAGAAGTGGGGGTTGAACACTGAAGAAAATATAGAAGGTTCCCCCATGGCAGTTTGGACTGCTGAGGTCCCTTGACAACAATTCACTGGGCTTTAAGAAGTCAAGAATCCTCCAGCCCCCATGATCCCCACCAACTTCACTCATTCATCTTGTCTACCTGGCCCAGATCAACAATAGGATGTAATACTCAGTTTCCAGACCTCATCTTTCATGCATCACTGCCCACACATACTGACTGGGCTGTCCTGCTACCCTTTTGGGAATTCCTGAATTGGTCTTTCATTTTCACTGGTCAGGGGTAAGTCCCAGATACTGATGTTTTTCAAAACACCCATATATAGTATTACTGGGTAGCCAGGGTTGAGAACACCTGTTCTTCACAGAATATTTTATGGAACATCCCTTTCTAAGGATAATACTTTTTAGCTTCTCAAATACCAAGCACTGTGCCTCAGTAAGGAGAGATTTTATTTTTCACCAAATAAGTTAATTTTAAGTTTTAGAGATTTTAAAAGCACAGGAAAGTACAAAGAGACCAGCTGTTTATTTTCCAACTCCCCCAAATTAACCACTGTCAAGCAAGGTGGCACATTTGCCTTGTGACTCTTCCCTTTTTCTCTTCCTAAAAATATTAGTCTATAATTTGTGAAAAACTGAACCCTGGTTATTAGAATGGATTAAAATAATGCATAACTGTACAAAGAACAAAAATGGAAGTTAAAAAAACACGAAATATTACAAATTTTACATTTACAGATAACAATCATTAAGAAGATTATTTTACAAGGATGTGGAGAAAAAGGAACTCTCATGCACCGTTGGCATGAATGCAAACTGGTGCAGTCACTGTGGAGAACGGTACGGAGGTGCCTCAAAAATTAAAAAAAAAAAATAGAACTACCCTACAGTCCAGTAGTTGTGCTACTGGGTATTTACCCCAAAACAAAAAAAACCCGCTAATTTATGTACCCTGATGTTTCTAGAAGCTTTATTCATGATAGCTTAATTATGGAAGCACCCCAAGTGCCCATCAATAAAAAAGAATGGATAAAAAAGATATGCAAAACATATACAATGGAATATTACTCAGCCATAAAAAAGAATAAAATCTTGTCATTGGCAACAATGTGGATGAAGCTAGAGGGTATTATGCTAAGTGAAATAAGTCAGTCAGAGGAAGACGAATACCATATGATTTCACTCATATGTGGAATTTAAGAAACAAAAAAGTGGGCAAAAAAAAAAGAGAGAGAAACAAACCAACAAACAATCTTAACTATAGAGAGCAAACTAACGGTTACCAGAGGCAAGGGGGGTGGGGGATGGGTGAAATAGGTGAAGGGAATTGAGGAGGGTACTTGTCATGATAGGGTGATGTATGGAAGTGTTGAATCACTATACTGTACACCTGAAATTAAGATAGCACGCATGTTAACTATACCATAATTGAAAAAAATAAGAATAAAAAAAGAAAACATTATTTCATGAGGCATCTTCTTATACAAATAACTACTTCCATGCCCCCTTAAGACAAGACTTCAACATAGTTATTAACTAGGTGACTAATCTATACTGGATAGAGACAGCAAATAACCTTTCACAGGTGGCTTTTACCATTAAGATATATGGGTTGTTGGGGCACCTGGATGGCTCAGTTTGTTCAACATCCGACTCTTGATTTCAGCTCAGGTCATGATCTCAGGGTCATGAGATCAAGCCCTGCGATGAGCTCTGCACTGCTGAGTGTGGAGCCTCCTTAAAATTCCCTCTCTCTCTCTCTCTCTCTCTCTCTCTCTCTCTCTCTCGCTCTCTCCATGTCCCCCACCCCCCTCCTCCCTTGCTCACGTGTATGCTCGCTCTCTCTATCTAGAGAGAGAGACAGAGAGAGAGGGAGAGATGGGTTGGGTTCCTCTAAATGAGTCTGGGCATTCCTTAGGTACAAATTTACCACTTTCATAGGTTTATCAACTCAAAAACTGTTTCCTTAGGACTTAAGATTTTATAGATTCTAGGAACGGGAGATTCTGTTATTTGCAGCACGTGAACATCACGTACTGCAATTTCTTCTATGATCTATTTGTTCAGATGTGTTTGTTTCCAGCTTCAATTAAGTATTTGCCCTTCAAGGGGCATTTTCTAGATTTTACGTGACTGTTTGAAATAAAAGCATTTAGCAGACTGATTCCCTTTCTCATTCCACTACATGATAAGGGATTTCATGTCAGGATCATTCCCTCTTGGAGGAAACAGAACACTGCATGCCCTGTACTACCTCGTCGGGTGTCTGGGAAAAGGTCCTTAGCAAATCCATTAGACAAATTTTCATCTTGGCCAGTACACATGCCTTCTTCACCTTCAAAACAAGGCACCAGGCCACACCCATCTGGAAGTAAATCAAGAATTCATCTGCTAGTTTAAAACATTCCCTCCAATTTCATGTAAAAGCAGCCAAATAAAAACCATACTTGCTTAGGACTCTTGTCTAATTTTAATCCCTATTTTCAACCCAAGACAGGTCCAAAGAGTTATAGGTCAGTGGTAAATTCCATTTGTTGCTACATGTACTGGGGTATATATAAAGGTTGCTAATTCTGGAACTAAGTGCCTATCTATAGCAAGCAATCTTTTATACAGAACTGGAGAAGTAGTTCTTCTGTTTACACTCTTCTTCTGCAAATATGAGAAACATCTAAATAAACTTTCAAAAGAGAAGAAACACGGGAGAGTCTTGGGATGTGCCCCTGGTAGGTAGGCATCTCCCAACCCCCATCCCCGATCTTTCCACTCCTACCCCCCACCCCATGGAGTTTGCAGCAGTTTTTAGAAATACAGAAAGCCACAGAGTAAGGCCTAGCATTTCTTCTGGAAACATCTCTTGAACCTGAACATTTGGATAAAAAGCACTGGGCTGCAATTATAAGTCACATAACGACACAAAGACAGGCAAAAGTAATTTTGGGGGTGGGGATGGTTGTCACTCTTGGAAGTGACTGGAAGGGTTTCCTGGAGTATTAGCAATAACAAATTTTCCTGTGCAGGTCAAGTAAGGATCAGTTGAAAATTCAGTGATCAATTCCCATTAAGTGCAGTTTTATGTTTGTGTAGTACTTCAATAAACAGTTTAATAAAGTTATAGATGTGTAGGAATGTGACATTTTTACAAATTTGTAAAATAAAACTTGAGACTTCAAAGAAACGTTAGCCCCTTCGGTTTCTTGCCCCGGCCCCTCTGCCCCTGCCCAGGGTCATCCTTGGGACCGCGGGGCTAATTCTGAGTCTCCAGCTCTCAGGTTTTGAGGCCCTGGTTCTGAAGTACTTGACAGTGTGTTCTCATCTGTATGGTAGTTATTTCAATATGATAGAAACTCTGAATTATGGACACATTTAGATCATGATCAATGACTAATATATTTAATTTATAGTAAAGGATAAATTCTTTTTTTTTTAAAGATTTTATTTATTTATTTGACACAGAGAGAGAGATCACAAGCAGGAAGAGAAGCAGGCAGAGAGAGAGGAGGAAGCAGGCTCCCCGCCGAGCAGGGAGCCCGACGTGGGCCTCGATCCCAGGACCCTGAGACCATGACCTGAGCCGAAGGCAGAGACCCCAACCTGCCGAGCCACCCAGGTGCCCAGTAAAGGATAAATTCTTAAGTGACCCAAAAATCTAGACAAATCTTCTTCTGTATGAGTTTTTTGTTTGTTTTTTAAGTAGGCTTCACACCCAGTATGGGGCTTGAACAGCCAACCCTGAGGTTAAGAGTCACATCTTCTACGAACTGAACCCAGCTAGGCACCCCTCAAATGAGTCGATAAGAGGTCATCCTAGGATGTTGTGAGGTGCTCATTATGATGCTCTCGTATGACTGAATGAAAGGACTCACGATGGAAGTTTTGTGAATCTGTCACATGTGTCTGGAAGGAAAGTGAAATACAGCGTTTGCTCTTCTTATTCTTCCCAAAGAGCCTGTGATGTTCCTATGATTTATAGATCTCCCTTGACTTACAATGGGGTTAAATCCCAACGAATCCACTGTAAACTGAAAATATCAAATTGGAAATACATTTAATATACCCAACCTACTGACATCAATGCTTAGTCTAGCCTACCTTAAATATGCTCAGGATACCCATATTGCATTTGGTTGGGCAATACTGTCTAACACAACGCCTATTTGATAATACGGTACTGACTATCTCATGTCATCGATTGAACACTGTACTGAAAGTGAAAAACAGGAACGGTTGTCTGTATACAGAATTTGTCAGCCCATTAGCTGTGGACCCTTGCCAAGGGGGGTGGAGCCGGCCGGGAGCTGCCGCTTACCACTGACACCCACAAGAGGAGATGGCCTATCACTAGCCTGGGAAGAGATTAAAATTGAAAATTCAAAGCACAGTTTCTACCCAATGTGAATTACATTCACACCACCCTAAAGTTGAAAAACAGTAAATAGAACCAGAACCATCCTTAAGTCGTGGACTGTCTGTATTCTGAATCACAGATACAGTCAAATCAAAGCTAACAAAAGCTTACCAAATTGGAGCTTAGTGATGCTATAACTACATACTACATTTACTTTTAGTTTATTGCCTCAAAGAATATTACTAAAAATGACCGTACTTTTTTTTTTAAATAAGAAAAGCTCCAACTGATTCTATTATTTATGGAAAACAATAAATAAATAATATGGGAGAAGTCTGCCAAATGGAACCAATTATCAACAGCTATTAATACCCCAGAGGGTCTATAAGAAACCATCACATTCACCTTGGAACACACAAAATTTATTAAGATTTTTAAAAATTCTGAATAAGAAGCTGCTTTTCCAGACCCTGAAGGTGACAGATTCTAGGATTCCACTTTTATGACATTCTGGAAGAGGCAGAACCATAGGACAGAGAACAGGTCAGGATTTGCCAACGTGGTAGTGGACACATGACATTGTGTAACTGTCAGAACACATGGGACCGGACAAGTGCATACGGATTTAAAAATAAAAAAGGAAACTTCTTCAAATTCAACAACATTATATAACAGAACGGGTCTCCTCATGGTAAATGGATACACTGAAAAGTTGCATTTTGTAGGAGACCAATAGAGATTTTCATTTGAGAAATATGAATATTCACTGCCTTTTTGGATGAATTCTGAACAGTTATAGAATTGCATCATTAAAACCTATCTTTCACTATGAGATAACATACATACCAAAATGTTACTGCTCTTTTGCTCCAAAAGAATAGAGTATTTCAGCAAGAAATGGTGAGAAGCACTAAATATACAGACTCTTGTATTACGACTCAGAAGTCCCATCTTCGCGGCGTCTGGGTGGCTCAGTCTGTTAAACACCTGCCTTTGGCTCAGGTCGTGATCTCAGGGTCCTGGGATCAAGCCCTGCATCGGGCTCTCTGCTCCCTCTCCCTCTGTGTTCTCTTGCTCTCAAATAAATAAATAAAATCTTAAAAAAAAAAAAAGTCCCTTCTTCATGACCCAATTCAGCTGCCAAATCAGGGGACCCAAAAAAATCACTTCACCTTCCTGGGCTTGGTTTCTCTAAGCCTAAATGAAGGGAATACATTTCCAACTCCAGAACAAAACTACGCATTCCACTTCACGGTCATGTTGTTTTTCTTGAAGCAGCCCTTCCAAGTTTTTACTCCTTCTAGTACGGTCCGCTTAAAACAAAAACAAAAGCAGAACCTATCCCCAAACCACATTCAGGGAGCACCTTCTGTGAGTCAGGAGTGGCATGACAGGCTTTAGAGTTCCGGCTGGACTTGCAAGTTACTAGTTAATAGAGTCACGGTACAGTTAAGAGTTACTACTTGATTCATTTCTCACAACACGGGCCTCCTTTCCTATCATCACCGTGACATTAGCTGGATCATTCCTTGGCTGAGGAAATGAAGTCTGAAGAATGGAAGGGATGTGCCCAACATCACGAGCTAGAAGAAGCCAGGATTTGAGCCCCCTCCACTTTGAGGGAAGGGGCTCACATTCCCCCTTCTACCATAGTTCTCAATTCCATGTGGACCACTGGAGGACTCTGAAGGTAAATGAGGGCGTGTCTGTTTCATTTGGCACACTCCTCACTCCCCATGTCCTTCTTGGGACACAGCGGATGGAAGGGGTTGGGGAGATGGACCAGATGCCCCTTCCTGAGACACCCTGTTTCATCCTGGTTCAGGTGCCCCCTCATTCTTCTGGAAATAATACTGCATTTTTTTTTCAACTGGGGCAGAGACAGGAGATTCAAGTCATCTGAAAATCACGGGTATCCTCAAGAGTCAAGATGTCAGCATTGACATAGGACTTCTGTCTGTCACCTGTGTTTCCTCATACCTAAGCATGAGCTAACACACCCACAACTGATGCCCATGAGATAAATACTCTCACTAACCAGTGTCATACTGTGAGTTACTCTGTTCCTCTCATTCTCCCACATGAGGAGAGTAGTACTGGAAGCTGGGGGGAGGGGGAAACTCAAGCTGATTTTGTCTGAGTTCTAGACAATCTTCCAGATCCTTTGTAGTCATCTCAGAAGCCTTTGCATCATGGAAAAATTGTGCTTTCCAGTACCTGTTGTCTCTTAAGGAGGGCAACTGGGTGGAATAAAAAAAAAAAACAAAAACAAAAACCTAGTAGTTATTACTACTTACCAGGCACCAGGGATCATTTTTGGCATTTGATAATGTGTTACTACACATAATTCACTTACAAGGGTAGATACTATTATCGTCCCCATTCTACAAATACAGGAACTGAGATTCAGAGTGATTACATCATCTGTCTCAAATTGTATACACTAGGAATCTGCGAAACTGCATTTGAAGCCAAGTAGTCTGGCTCCAGAGGGCTTCCTTCCCTCCCCCACGGTTACATATTACACTAGCCTCCGTCCAGCTCAGTATTTATGGGCGTGCCCAGAAAATACTCTCCCAAAACAAGGAGAAATGTGCTATATTAAGACAGCCAGGCAAATGGGGATATCGTGTTAGTACTCAGCAACTAACATCCTCATTTGGTTAGAATTTTACAGCACAAAAATCACCTCCACCCACTGCCTATGATGATTGGCCTGAGTTTTATTAAGTCGTGGCAGGAGCTGTGGTTGGCATCTAAACACAGACACAGTGACTGTGACAAGGGGAGAAATTCATTGCCCAGAGGCCACTGTTCCAGTAATCGTATACTGGAAAAGGAGGCAGAATGGAAATGGTCATAGAATCAACAAAGGCTGAGCAGGGCGCTATCTTCTCCATCATCTTGTAAATTGCTGGTCTTGTCTCCATTTTACAGATGAGTCAACTGAGGCCCACGGAGGACAGGTTAACCTATCAAGATCAGCCAGCAGGTAAATGAATGAGTAAAAATTTTGCTCCTTCCACTGCATGCTCCAGAGTTAAAGCAAAATAACACAGGAGAACTTTCTTGAGATCACCCAGCCCACTTTCTTCATTTTACTGAGGAGGAACCTGAAGCCCAGAGAAGTTACGTGACTTACCTCGTGTCACACAGCTAATCAAGGACAGAAGCTAGAACAGATAATTAGAAGATAATTTTGCAGTGTGCATATCTAGGTCACTGGCCCTTCTTACGTGGTCCAGTGGCTGGAGTCTGAAGAACTTATAAAAAGGAAAATAAAACATACACACCAGGCTCCTAACACTTACTGTCCATTTGTTTAGTATTAGATGTGTGGCGTGAAGTGTTTAAAAAACTCAAAGTCCACATACTGCTGTTCTAATTTTTTTTTAAAGATTTACTTCTTTATTTTAGAGAGAGGGTGAGAGAGCAAGAGGAGCAGAGGGAGAGGGAGAGAAAGAATCTCAAGCAGACTTCCTGCCAGGCTCAGAGCCTGAGCTGGGACTTGGTCCCATGCCCCCAAGATCATGACCTGAGCCGAAATCAAGAGTCAGATGCTCAACCAACTGAGCCACCCAGGCACCCCTCCTGTTCTGATTCTTGAGTGCCTTTGGGGTCATCCAAAACTCTCATCCTCAGAGCTACCCTAAGATTCTTCTGGCTCTTTTACAAACATCTTTGAAAAGAAATACTAGCCAGTCAGGACTACTGCGTTACTCTCTATATTAGGAAGTGAAATTGAACAAGAACGTCCCAATACACAGGTCTTACTTTTTAATAAATTCCTAAATACCTTCCAAACTTTCTCTAATGTCCTAAAACCAAAAATTAACCGGGGCTCAGGTTGGTAAAGTAAACTCGTCCAGTGTCAGACCAGCTGTTAACTGAGGAGGCTGGGATGCCAATGTCGGATTTCGTCCCTTCACACAGTCCTGCAAGATTTGAAAGGAGCCTCATGCCAAGCTCGGAAGCTTGAAACCCAGGGAATCTCAGATGAAATCACACATGCGAAAAATTAACAAGATGACCCACCAGGGAAGGCTCTGCCAGGACGAGTGGTCATGGTAAATACATTAATACGTAGCTGAAAGCGATATATCCTTGTGTCATTTCCACAAACATACAGGGGCTCATAAAATAGGAAGACTATCTATTTGTCCTTTTTTCCCCCCTAGATAGGGGAAGCGGATATTCAGTAGCAACAAGAGATCAACAAAGTATCTCTAAACATTGCAGGTGGAAGGGTCTACCCCACTAAATCAGTTTTACTACTCCTAGTAAAATACTCCTCCCATTTTCCCTGCAGAAAGAGGAAGGCCAAGAGAAGGGAAAGGTTAACAAGGATTATTCTGACTCATACTTTCTAAGGCTTAATGAGTTTGTAGATTCAGCTTTGTCCAGTAAAAAAAAGGGGGGGGCGAGAAAAAAACACAGTCTGGTTGATGTAATATAGCCTACAAGTTTAGGTTGGATAAAACAATTTTCACTTCTCAGCAAATCATTATCACGGGATACGCAGAAAGCCTCAGCCTGGACTATTGGGATTTTAGATTTCCCTTGGAAAGAGGAAGCTACTCACGTCTGAAAATTAGAGTCAATTCAATGACTTTTCAATTCGATTCAATTCAATAAATTTTGTTTTCTGGCTTTGAGTTTGTGTAGTATATTCGTGGTTGTAGAAACCGGTTGGTGGGCCCAAGAGGGCTATGGTGCTGCATGCTGGTGAATTTCGTATTAGGGTTTATAAATTATCCCTGTGTAAGTATCTAGGAGGGGCAACATTTGTTTTAACTTTGAGGAAGTTGAACACCCAAAATGGGAAGGATGTGGCAACGCCAGGAAAAAACCTGTATAGAATGCTTGTGCAAAAGCTCTCATTTCTTTTGGGTCCTGGCTGTGCTGATTTCCTTTTCTGAGAAATTATATTATGTTCTAAACAAATATCACGTAAGTCCCTTCTGGTGCACGGTATGCTTTCAGAAAACAAAACAACCTATGAATCCCAATTCCTGTTCCTTTCACCTGATGTTATCACAAAAATAAAGTCCTGAAGACACTACTGACATCCTTTGGATTTTTAAGGAAAAAGTTCTCAGGGATAATACACACTTAGCAACATCCATGTTAGAATGAAGTGAGCTCTTTTAGTAGTTTCAAAATTTATACTGATTACATTAAGGGAAATAAAAATAACAAAGATTAAGTGCCCATCCCAACATGTGAAACTGCTTACATTTTCCTATACTTCCTCCCGGTTTTCTTTTTCTTTTCTTTTTTTTTTTTTAAAGATTTTATTTATTTACTTGACAAAGACTCAGTGAGATAGGGAACACAAGCAGGGAGAGTGGGAGAGGGAGAAGCAGGTCTCCCACTGAGCAGGGAGCCTGACGTGGGGCTCGATCTCAGGACCCTGGGATCGTGACCTGAGCCAAAGGCAGCCACTTAACCACTGAGCCACCCAGGCGCCCCTCCTCCTGGTTTTCTTTGGGTATATCTACATCCAGTTGTACATGGTGGTGGAGCCATAGTGTAGACATCCTTTTATAGTAAAAAGATATTTAAATTAATTTGATTAATTAATTAATTATTAATCATCATCATTATTAAATTATATTATTATATTATTATATAATCATATATAATATAAAATATATTATAAATATATAGTACATATTAAATATACATTACATTATATATTAATTAATTATTATTTAACTGTATTAATTTAAATATTTAAATTAATTTTATTTAACACCTTGAAGATCTTGTTAGTTTAGGAATTCTAGGTCACATTAAGGTTTTCTTTACATTCACATTACTAAGTGGATAAACACTTATCCTGTCACCTGACACTCAACTTTTTCATTTAACTCTCAGAACTTGATTTTTTAAAAAAAATCTGGGGTAAGCTTTATTTAAGTAATCTCTACACCCAATATGGGGCTCGAACTCACGAACTCACGACCCTGAAATCAGGAGTCCTGTACTTGACCAACTGGGCCAGCCAGATGCCCCTCTTAGAACAACTAATTAAGTAGCTGTTAATCTGGACTGTAGAGATGAGGAGGTCTGAGGTTAGAGTTACCACGGTCGCCAAGCTAATAAGGACAAAGCTAAAATTCATCAGCAGGTTTGTCTCATTCCTAAGCCCTGGGGATATTTGCTCAATAGGAGTACTTTCCCATCAGCCCTTGCACACCACCATTACAATATCCTCTATAGGCAACCAACACCATCCAGCTTTTCCTTATACACCCTCAATTTCCTTTGTCCTGGTGGCAGCCTTTTTTCTCAGTTAAGGAGAATCTCTGATGCAAATCAATAGAACCAACATTTGCTGTCAATCTATAAATGGGCCAGTCTCTGTAAAAGAGGGTCTAGATCAGCGGTTCTCAAAGTCTGCTTCCTAGAGGAGAAGCATCAGGATCCCCTGGGAGCTTGCTAGAAATAAAGATTCTGGGGCTTGCTCCAGACCTGCTCCATCAGAAACTCTGGGGGGAGGGCCCAGCAATGTGCTTCACCCGGCCCTACAACAGATTCTGGAGCTCTGTCCGAGAATCACACTGCACTATGCACATGATCTTCCTTAATACTTTTAACTTCTCTGGGAACTAAGCACTATTTATTATTCCCATCATCACAGATGGGTAAACTGAGGGTCAGGACACACTAAGGCCAGTATCACATAGTTAGCAAATAATAGGAGCCAGGACTTCAACTTTGTTTGTCTGGCTCCCAAGTCCTTTTCATAAGTGTCATGTGGACTCAAAGGCTGATGGAAGGAGATGTTATTGTAATGGTTCACAGAACTAGTGTAGAGATACTGATGTTAACGAGATGATTTTGACATTGATTATACATCTATTAGGGCTTTAATACACAAAATAATCTATGTTCTTCCTTAAAGAGCCATTGAAATGCAGTATTATGTTTATGTTTAAAAAAAAAAGGCAGCTACGGCTTCTAGAAGATACTTGTATACAACTGGTAGACAGTGATGGCAGGTTGAAAGAATGTTGGACAAATGGTCTTGCCAGTTCTCAAATGGTAGCTACATTAATCCTTTCTTCCAGAATTCAAGTCATGTTAAACTCAGTGAATATTTACCAATCATAATGGTATTTATGTTTAATTAAATCTTCAGATATACTTTAATCCAATTTCTTCTGTCTTGCATAATGTTGTTCTAGAGATTAGGAATTAAAAGCTAATTAAGAGCAGTGTTTCCGCACTAACTCCTTCACAGGGGTGGGGAGCAAAGAATGTTTGGGCATAGATTCTCCAGTAAAGATGATCCAAATATTACAGCACAGCCAATGGCTGGAGGCATCAGAAATGATCCTTCAACTGCCTACGGCTTCCCCAGATCTTAATTATGTAAATAATAGGCAACCTGCCTAAGGTTTCTCTACCAGGAGCTCACCATTTTATGATATAAACTCATCAGTCTAGGTAGTCAAGAGCCAGGATGAATTGTAAACTATAAATCTTCCCCAAATTCCAAGAAGAGCCTCAAGCCCTTCTGTAATAGAAGAAAAACAGGCCAAAAGGCCCAAATCGCTGATAGAATATTTTAAAAATCATGTCCAAACTTATTATGTGTATTTAGTATTATCTGGCTATACAAAGGCGGTATCATTTTATTTTTTATTTAATTTTTTTTGAGAGAGAGAGAGAGAGAGCGCACATGCGTGGTAAGGAGGGGTGGAGGTGCACAGAGGGAGAGGGAGAGGGAGAGAATCTTAAGCAGGTTCCACACCCAGCCTGACAGGAGGCTCAATCTCATGCCCCTAAAGTGGTGTCATTTTAAAATTCTGTTAAATGGATAAGAACCCATGGAAGTTTCTGTTTTATATAATTTCTCCTTCAACCGAATTTATCTCCATATTGACCAAAGAAGTGCCAGTGTGGATTGTCCTCTAGCCACGGACAGACAGTCTCTCTCTCTCTCTCTCTCTCTCTCTCTCTCTCTCTCTCTCTCCCCCCCCCCCCCNTGTTCTAATGACATTCATGACAACAGGACTACAACAGTCCATCAATGCTTCTAATTCTCGGTACAAACGGCATGACTGAATGCATCCGTTGTGGTTCTAGAAACTGACTTCTAAATTTAGGCTGATGTACAGAGCACACAATGCATACTTTGAAAAGGACTGGGACTGATCCAGCCCCGCCCAGATTTAAGGGCCTGGTAACCTTTCCGTAGAGAACACATACCTTCTCAATGGCTCACTGTTTACATTCGCCGGGAGCTACACCTGGAGAAATGTTTCAAGTTTCTTTCTATTGTTGTCTTTTCCTAACCTTTCATTTCCTTATACTCCAGTGGTTGTTTTTTTTTTCCTAATCCCATAGCTAAGAATTTTTTTTTCCTAATAAGCTAAGAAGCATAGCTAAGAAGCAGCCTAGATCAAATGAAGACAGTAGAAGCCCACCTCAGGAGCAGTGAGTAGGCCAGGAGGAAGTACTACCAGTGGGATCGGATAGGCGCTAGGTTGTGGGAGAAACTCAAACTAGGTGCAGGTAAGGTAGGAACTAACTGGAGGCACCCGCATGGGGGGTGCCCGTGCTCTCACCTGGAACCAGATTCGACTGCATGATGGGCCCAGGGTGATGACCTGGAAACCAGATTGTTTTAAGGAAGAACTCTGCCCCATTTACATTCCACTTGGAACTCTGGGGTTAACCAATTCTACAAGGTCTTTCTGATACCTCCATCCTCCTCTTTACTGATACCGTTTGCTAGACTTTGCTATTGTGGAATGATTTCTCCAAGCAGCATCTTACTTCCTGTTTCTCTACTCCTTACTATCGAAAATTTGCCCCACCCCACCCAGAGACAGGACACTTTTATACATCCTTCCAAGCTTCTGATAACTATCTAGCCCCTCCCCCAACCTGTCCCACAGCCATCCAGCAAGCAACACATCCTCCAGTGAGGCACCGGGTAGGTGGTCGTGTGGGGTGGTGGCGGAAAGTCAAAGACGGTCATCCTATTTCAAAGACAGTCATCCTATTCCTTACCCTGAAGGAGCCCAGACACTGAGGGGATAGGGAAGAGGGGATATGCGCTTAGCGGGAAATTATAATCCAATGCTGGCAGCAGGGGCATCGAGTAGAGGAGAACCCAGATTTGGAGGACCAACCATCTGGGAGGTGGGTGACTGCGTATGGCTTCCAGAGGTGCCATCCCAGGTATCTGGACTAGAAAGGATGAATCGGAGTTAGAGATGGTAGGAGGGATATCCCAGAGAGGACATCACAAAAAGCCACTCCCTCCCCCCAAATTAAGTGAAAATTGCCAAAAAGCATAGGGCCAAGAAGTTGCTGAAACATGAAGTCTGAGGCATCAAGGGAATAGAGAGAAAGGTCAGGGAAGGGGAAGGGGGAGGAGTCAGGTCTTGGAGGTCATGTCACAGTAAGAACTTCAACCTGATCTCAAGATAATGAAAAGCGAAAGGAAGGAAAGCAAGGAAACAGCAGGTGTTGCACTAACCTATCTGAGAGTTCTGTGCACTCGCCATTGTTGCATCCTAGGAAGCAAAGATCCCTGCAGACTTTGTTCCATCAAATTGTTTGGGTCCAGATTATAAAATGCTTCCAAATAAGAACAACGTAAGCATTTAAATTAAAATGAGCTTCCTAAATATCTGCACATGACCTATGTAAATAGAGAGCATACCCAGTAGTCCTTTGTTTCTCACTTACAGACAATAGGGTACCTAAAATAAAGATCATTTTTCTTTTTCTGTGTATTTTTGTGGTAAACTTAAAAACAGTATATGTAAAATGAATGAGAGACACCCGGCTGGCTCAGCTGGTAGAGCATGTGACTTGATCTCAGGGTTATAAGTTCAAGCCCCATGTTGGGAGTAGAGATTACTTAAAAAAAAAAAAAATTAAAAAAAACAAAAAACTTCTACTCATTGTAAAGACAAAGTCCTCAAGGCACTTCCCAGTAATTAGGTTCAAATGACACTTCATAGTGATTAGGTTCTCAGTCTCAGCCTGTTTGCTTCTCCCCTCACCAGTCTTTTGTAAGAACATTAACTAAAGAACACCTCCCATTTCCAGTGGCTCTCAGAGGGAAGAGCTAGACCGAAGCCTGTTCCAGATGGGGATGGAGGAAGCTGGCACAGAAGGCTGTGTGGGGCTGGCAATCAGTTCTAGCAAGGACACCTTCCCGTGACTCCAGCCAGCCCAGTGGCCCTGCTAGGCCTTAGCAAGTTCACTGTGTTCCGATACACACACACACACACACACACACACACACACACACACACACTAGCACTCCATATTCCTGCTAACCTTATTTCCAGCTTAAAGTGGTCAGGTAGAGCTTACTTCCACTGTTTTCCCCTCCTCCCCCTCCCCCATCCTCTTTCTGGGACTCTGCAAGAAATTTGCTTTATTATTTTTTTTAAAGATTTTATTTCTTCCTTGAGAGAGACCGCACACCTGAGTGCATGAGAACAAGGAGCGGGGATGGAGAGGGACAAAAAGACTCCACGCTGAGCGTGGAGCCTGATGCAGGGCTCGATCTCAGCACCCTGAGATCATGACCTGAACTGAAGTCAAGAGTTGGATACTTAACCCACTGAGCCAACCCAGGTGCCCAGGGTATTTGATTTAGATACAAGAAAGAAGAAATGATTATTCCCTCGTTTCCTGCTGCAAGTTCAAACTTCAGGTCACACAGATCCAGGATTAGATCCCGGATTTACTTGGACAAGCGGTGTAAGAGGATTATGTTACTTCGGTCTCTCTAAGCCTCCTTGTCTTCCTCTGTGTATGAGGATAACAATGATTATTCCTTATCCTCGAGAGAAATGATGTAGAACATACATCTGGAGCAAGCTCCATCAACCAAAACAGTATCAGATGTCACCGACAGCATATTCACATGTGTTTAAAATAGTCATGTGTAAACAGTTAAGAATGAACACTCGCTACACTCTGCTAAGTGTTGGTTTACTCCCGCTTTTACAAGTCTTCATGATCTGACAATTTTGTAGCCCATGAGATAGAATAGGTCTGTGTTCCCGGTCAGCTTGCCTACCCTGAGTAGACTTTTGGGACCACCGCTCCAATTTGGCTCTTAGGAATGCCGGGTCATTGAGCAAAGAGTCACTGCTACGAATCTACTTTCAGCTGCGAAGGTAGCTTCAAACCACACTCAAATGTGTCTATGATACCAACACTCGGTGTAGGAGCAGGGAGATACTTCACACACGGAAGGCATTAGGGTCACACTAACACAGGGCTGATAGCCACAGCCATGCTGTCACAACAATGGAAACTGGTTTATTGGGACATCACCAGGAACAGGTGGTACAGGTCACACAGGTGTCCTCAGACAACATACAGAAAACAGAATTTTGAAAAGAAACTCAGTCCTCAGTCAAGGAGGGAATTTGGTCCTGTTTTCTGCCTTCAGTTGCCTGGCATACCTCGGACCCCTTTCCAAATGATCATAAACAATGGAAAAGACTTTGCGATCTACGAAATCAAGAGACTGCAAAGTGGAATTTCCAATAATCTGTGACTTTGAAATTGGGAATTAATTTTGGATCAACTCCTGCTGTTGATCAAATCTGTGTATTGCAATTCATTTCACCCATTCTTCTCGACAACAAATTATCAGACTGTTTTTGTTGAACCAAGTCGGTTGACACACGGGTACTTGATCGGGTCTTAGATTAGAGACATTTAACCAAAGAGATAATTTATCAACTTCCAAAGAAGGTTCACAGATTCGAAAAACAGCCCCACCAACTTTGAGCGATGACTTCGAGGATGAACAGGATACTGTGTGACACGCTCTGAAAGGAACACTACCTGTTTCAAGTCATAAACTCTAGGATGCTTCTTAAAAATGGATTTCAACACATTGTAGCTGTGCTTATCAAGGACGATGAAACACATCCATTCACAAGACTGAGCTAGTATATGTCAATTACACCTCAATTAAAAAAAACACAAACAAAAGACTGAGCTACAGATACAGGATCAAAAACAGCTTGGCCAGAGTTCCTGCAGCTCCTCATGCTTCTTGGATCACTCTACGGCACACAGTTACAAGACAACAGAGTTGGCACTAAGCTGGTCACTAAAAAGCAACCAGATTGAGGCGCCTGGGTGGCAGAGTCATTAAGCATCTGCCTTCAGCTCAGGTCATGATCCCAGGGTCCTGGGATGGAGCCCTGAATCAGGCTCACTGCTCAGCGGGAAGCCTGCTTCTCCCTCTCCCACTCCCCCTGCTTGTGTTCCCTCTCTTGCTGTGTCTCCCTGTCAAATAGATAAAATCTTAAAAAAAAAAAGAAAAGAAAAAGAAAGAAACCAGACTAATAGTTTTCTAAGCATTAATGTTTGTTTTGTTTTGTTTTTCCAAATAATCTCCAACGAGCCTGTTCTCTAGAAGCTCTGGATGTTAGTGAACTCAACCTGTGAATAAGAAAAAATTGGAATGGACATCGGCACATACCTGGAATCCTATTAAGTGTCACCCAGAAATGTTCATCGGGGCTGTAAGTGTCTTTCGACCACTGTAGTAGATCAATGGCCCTTTTGTCATGGAAGACAAAGTTGACAAACTCTCTGGTAAGGGCCACATAGGCAGTGCCAAAGTAGATGGTCAGCTGATGTGGAGGTGAGGTTTTCAAAATATTAGTATTTTTCACAAAAGAGCCGTCTTTGCCTATGTGCTCCCGGTGGACGAACTTAGTCCGTCCAATGGCGTGAGCCGGGGGCAGCACCCCCGGGGTGATGTTTTTCCCTTTAAAGCCTTTCAGATACCGAACGATCTCCTGGTTGGTTTTCAGGGGGAAGTCTTGCCCACACGTGTTGATGGCGTACTTCCAGGGCACCTTGGACCCTGCGAGGTCTTTGAGGCAGTTCAGGTCAGCCTGGAGCCTGGAGATGCCCCCATAGACGACCGGTTCCATCTTGGAAGCCAGGAAGGCATTCGGGAAGCAGCCCAGTAACCGCTCCACTGACTCTTTAAATTCAACGGTGGCCTTTTCATCCACGTGAACGCAGTAGACATTCTGGGGCATAAAGATGGCCCTGAAGAGCCTTTCGAAAGTGTCAAAGTCCTTATGGATGACCATGACATAAGCCAAAGGGAAAGCGACTTCTTCTTCCGACAGGGGGCTGGTGATGTAGTGATTCTGGGTCAGGTAGTCCTCGCACGGGACGCTCCCCAAGGGCGATGGCAAGGTCCTTCCCCACAAATAAGGAGACTTCTCTTCTAAGGCGAAATCACAGGCATGTCGTCTAAAATACCTGTGACTGGAGCTATTCGGCGTCCCGAAGCTCCCCGGCAGGTGTAACTGGCTTTTATAAAGGGTCACGAAAATAATCACACTCAAGAGAGTGAAAGCAAAAAAGCAATACCTCCTCAAGTTCATTCTTTCCCACTTCCCCGCGCAAGGAATCTCTCTCCAGGGACTGAGAAATGACCCGTCCCTGAAACCGCCAGTGGGAAGACGCTGGCCCGACCGCTCTTCCCGGTCTGGACTTTCCACAAGCTTCTCCCGACGGCTCGAGCCCTTCAGTCCTCATTCACCGTCTGCCCCAGCGTGGCGTCCATCCCCTGCGGCGCGGGCCCGCGGAGATGCTGGCTCTTCGGCCGCGGGTGCTGAACCCCCGGCAGCTCGCAGCGCCGCGCTCAGCCCCGCCCCGCCTCCGGGAAGCCCTCCTCATTTGCATGCGAAATGCAAGGGGCGGATCTTAGCAAATTACATGCTGGAATGGCCTGACGGGTCCGTTCCACCGGGGCTGAGTTTGCCTCGCTTCGCCCCGCCCCGCTTCCATCCCAGCTACTCCGCTCGGATCTCCCTGCTCTTAGCAGGCTGTCTCCTTGCCTTTTAGAGCGAAGTGCTTCGCCCGGCAACCTGCTAGCAGCCCTTGCAAACCCCAACATTTAGGACTTCTGCTCCTCGGCTTTATCCGTCTTCCCGTGTCTCTGCCCCTCTTACATTTCAGTTGTTATTTCTACCTCTGGGTAGACACGGACACAGGTAAGAAAAAAAAATGCGCTTGTAATAGGGGAAAACGGAAGATTATCAACGGCGACAAGAGTCTGTGGCCAGGCGGGTGTTCCCTGGGTTAAATCAGACAGTCTGATGGTGTTACATAGCATGCACATGTTTGTGTGGGCTATGGGAAGAGGAAAAACAGAATTACACTCTTGGAGCATGGGATGAGGGCAGAAGGAACCTAGCAGAGGGGTGGATAAACACACCTTTTAGTTTGTACCACCAGAGGGAAAGGTGATAGTTATTGTCCCCAGAAAGTTGGTTCCCATTTCACACAGAGCTTCAGATGACTTGAACTCTTGACACGGCACTATCTACAGCATGTGGAGTCGCTCGCCACTGGTCTTTTGAAAAGCTGACATCTTCAGATCTGAGGTCATTTCACACAAATCAAAGAAGTCTCCTTCCCACCCAGCCCCCTCTTCTCCCACTTCCTCACTCTGAAGAAAGAACAAAGGCTTCAGGGTTGCAGCAAAATTCCTGGAAGTACCAGTCAGTGTAATTCAGGGGAGGCAGGAGGCAGGAAGGGAAGCCCGGCAGGTCTGGTCACATTACAGAGGGGCTGTCCTAGCTCACCTGTGCCGGTGCCTGGAGCGCTCAGCAAATGTGGAGGGTGATGGAGACTTAGGAGGGTGGTAAGGACGCTTCTGGGGGAAGTAACTCTTCCAGCTAACAAAATCAATGGTGGCAGCCACAGCGGCAGCTAAAAGTGGCCTGCTCCCCTCTCCGACACCCAGCCATCCTACCTGTCAGGGCACCTGCTGGCCATTGGAGCAGGTGCCTCTGTTAGGAAAGTGGGGTATAAGGCAGCACTCTCCCTGCCCCCTTCCTATCCCACACACCCCTTAGCTGAGTATCATCCACGGACCTAATGAATGACAACAGTGGTCTGGAGGTGACGGATATTGATTTGGAAACGGACTCAAAGATCATCTAACATGACCCTTTATTTTACAGATGAGGAAACGGAAGCCAAGAATATTTTTTCCCAAAGTCATTCAGTTGGACAGAAACCTTCACTCTGCAGCTCCCTCGTCCAGATGCTGAGGCCAGGCTATTTGGCTTCCAATCCCTGCTGGTCACTGACCAGCTGCGAGACCAGGGTAAAGTTACTTAACCTCTCTTAGCCCCGGGTTCTTCATCATGAAAAAAAAAAAAAAAATCATAGCGGTTCCCGTTTCGCGTGCTTGTGAAGAAGAGTACATGAGATGACTCCTGTTTAGGGTTTGAGTGTCCGATCCCATGTGTTCAATACATAGTACCAGTTACTGTTGTCATTTCTCTTTTGAAAAATATCCAACATTTCTCACCGTGTGAATGAACTGATATTTTGACTTCTGTTCTTAGTAACGGAAAAGAGGAACACTTATCCTGTGAAGGCTTCCCCCTGGGTTGATTTATTCCCACTGAGCACGAGGGGGAAGTTAAAACCTACTCTTTCCTTCCCCATCCCTGACCCCCTTTGGCCCAAACAAAAAGTAGAAATATGGCAAGAGAAAGGGAAGAACGGATCCCTTCATCCATTTAGGTGCCTCCGCTTCCCTTCATTCTAATTAGAGCCACAGCCTTTTCTGCAAAATACATCCTTGGCCAGACGTGTGGAGAGCAGGACAGGAAGGGCCGAAGCGGAGAGGGGAGAACAGGGCTCTCTCCTCACAGGTTCTGTGGGTTCGTCCCTCTTTTTGCCTCGAGCCTTCGCCCCACAAGAAGCAGCCCCGCTGGAATGCCCATCTAAAGCAAACTCAACAAACCTTTAATCGTGATTTAGTCAAAGCACATTGCAAATGGGGTGGGGAGTCGTGCAAGGTGATTTATGGTTCAAAACACCAGTACCCCAGAAACCCTTCTATAGTCTGTCCTGCCTTATTTACAGTTGTTTAGATGAACAACCTGACATGAAAATGGAATGCCTGCTAAGCGCTTAGCCCAGCGGGTAGGTTTGTTTTGCTTGGTATCTGTGGCAACTGAACATATATTTTCTTCTAGTGAATCGCTGGGCGGGCTAAGCTATTAACTTCCAACCGGTACATTATTTCTGCTCTGTTCATTCTAGCTGGCTTCACTTACTGAAAACTGTCGTCACGTGGGCATTTGGCATCACACTCCCTGCCTCTCTCGGTCCCAGGATCATCTTTAACATCACCAACAAGGAGACACGACCTGGATAGAGGCTCACCACACATCATCACCTCAGCTCAACATGGAAGCAAAAGGTGAGACTGTCTGGGGATTTCTTTTTTTTCTTTTTTTTTTAAAGATTTTATTTATTTATTTGACACAGAGAGAGAAATCACAAGTAGGCAGAGAGGCAGGCAGAGAGAGAAGGAAGCAGGCTCCCCGCTGAGCAGAGAGCCCAATGTGGGCCTCGATCCCAGGACCCTGAGATCATGACCCGAGCCGAAGGCAGAGGCTTTAACCCACTGAGCCACCCAGGTGCCCTGTCTGGGGCTTTCTGAGAATGCAGTGGGATCTTTTTCCCCCTTATAGTCCCGTAGTCCTTGTGAACATTCTAGGAGCTCTGTGTCCACCCAAGCTGGGCCCCGAGAGGTAACCGCGAATTATGGTGTGATGGTAACAGCAGCAGGGGAGGAATCCAGGCCGGACTTCTTTCCAAGTGCTCATAGTTCTCCTTGACCTCAGATGGCTCCTCCTAGCTTAATTGTTGCTACCAAATCAAGGTGATGCTTTTTGATGGGTCCCCCTCATCTCCTCCAACGGTACACCATTCGCTGTCGGTCTGGCAACCCGAAACACTTTGGCTGCACGGGAGACCCAGAAAGTAAACAAGATCTCCCAGCAACCAAAACAATGACCACAATGCTATGGACTGGACTCACACACTGGAACGTGTAGAGGATGGTAAATGGAAAAAGGGAGTGAAGCTGGTGGAGGAAGGGAAAGACAGGGCTAGTAAGTTCACGAGTGGCAGCGAACACTTGGCCAAGGTGTCAGGATGTAGAGGGAGAGTGGGGACCGCAGGGAAGAGCCTGGGTGCCACCTAAAGCAAGCAGCTCCCTCTCAGCGCTGGCTATTAATGCCATGCTGGTCACAGGCCCAGTGCTGTCAGCTCCTCAGATATTTTAAGAGATGTGAGAAAGCTGAGTTTTATATATATATATATAAAGATCCCAAACCCTTTGAATGCTATCGAGTCACTAACACATTGGTAAGACACAAGTGCATGCATGCATATACACCCCCAAAGACTGCATTTGGCCCTAAGGATGCCAGTTTATCATCTCTGCTTTAAGCATTAAAGGTCATGTACTTTGAATCCCTCTTGAGACTTAGCCTATGGACTCTCAGTTTAGACACAATTGTAATAAACGGACTGAGAACTGAACAGATAAGAAGTCACAGATTAAAAGAGGGATGTAGCCCTGTGGGATCGGGGCACCCTGTTGTCAGCAAGAGGTGGTAGACAGAGGATGAAGTGGTAGGTTCCAGAAAAACGCCAGGAGCAGAGTTCCTCCATCATGCGATGAAAGGATGACTGGCATTCATACAGCTCGGTGACCATTTTATTGCTGTCCATCAGGACCTCCAGTATTTGTAGATTATCACATCAGTTAATGTCACTATGAAAGGGCTTGACAACCCTAAAGATGACTGCAAACATTGAGCTAACCAACCAGACCTTCTTGAAAACAAGCAGAGTACTAACATTCAGCGAACAGGAATATAAATGTGTTTCTTTAACTTATGCATACATGCTGCACACGCTATTTAAAGAGCAATCTGTGGCGGACACCTGGGTGGCTCAGTGGGTTAAGCGTCTGCCTTCCGCTCAGGTCATGATCCCAGCATCCTGGGATCGAATCCCGTGTTGGGCTCTTTGCTCTGCGGGCACTCTGCTTCTCCCTCTCCCTCTGTTGCTCCCTCTGCTTGAGCTCTCTCTCTCTCTCAAATAAAGAAATAGCATCTTTAAAAAAAAATAAAAAGTCATTTGTGAAATATGTTTATTCAGAATCTTTTTTTAATTGACCATTTTCTGCACAAAAGGAGAGGCTTTTTGTTATTTAATAAACTCCCAATTATGACAAAAAAATTTCCCCTGGGTGCCTGGGTGGCTCAGTGGGTTAAAGCCTCTGCCTTCGGCTCAGGTCATGATCTCAGGGTCCTGGGATTGAGGCCCGCATCGGGCTCCCTGCTGAGCAGGGAGCCTGCTTCCTTCTCTCTCTGCCTGCCTCTCTGCCTACTTGTGATCTCTCTCTGTGTCAAATAAATAAATAAAATCTTAAAAAAAAAATTTCCCCTGAAAGTATTGGGCAATTATGCTGACCACATGATCCTCTATCAGGCATCAGCATTTTGTCTATAAAGGGCCACGTAGCAAATATTTTAGGCCTGTGGGACTTCTGGTCTCTGACGTAACCACTGAGTGCTGTTGCCACGGCATGAGGGTAGCCATAACAATATGTGCCTGTGTCTTGCTACATCTTCATTTATGGACACCGATATCTCAAGTTCATATAATTTCCATGTCACCAAGTCGTCTTCTTTTGATTTTTTTTCCCAACCATTTAAAAATGTAAAGTCACTCTTAGTTTGTGGACGGTACAGAAATGGGCCAGATTTAGCCCAGGGGTTGTGTGTAGTTTGCTGATCTCTGTTCTAGATTGCAATCAGGATCCTCCAAGGCCCACATTCTGCAGTACTGGAGTCTTTGCAATCACCTCGAATTTCTGTATCTTTGCAGATAAAGGAAAGTGAAATGAGGGCAAACAGTGCTGCTGGTCATCCTTACACTTGCATGAAGCCCCTCACATACACCATCAGGGTTAGAGCGAGGGGCACTGGATTATACACCGCAGTGTCCCTTTTTCTTCTAGAAAGGGTTTTCCTAGGGTTCTAAAGGGATTTATTTATTTATTTATCTGTCTATCTTAAGATTTGATGTACTTATCTGACAGAGAGAGAGAGTGCGTGTACACAAGCAGGGGGAGCAGCAGAGAGGAGGAGAAGCAGGCTCCCAGCTTGGTGGGGAGCCCAATGTGGGGCTTGATCCCAGGGCCCTGGGATCATGACCTGAGCTGAAGGCAGAGGCTTAAGTGACTGAGCCACCTAGGTGCCCCAGGTTCTAAAGAGTTTTAAATAGGCCGGGACATAAAAAGTGCTTAGAAGAATGCCTTGCACATAAGAATGACAACACATCTTAAGTCATCTCTCTGTTGGCAAACTTGGCTCACCTAGGAAACTCCCTGTCCCGTCCACCTTCCTAGGTATGTCTGGTGAAGCAGAACAGAGGTGCTCGAGGGGTCATTCTTCCACCTAGAAGATCCTGAAGGATAGGCAGGAGCCCTCAAGGCCACTGTTACCATGGATGGCATTGGCCTCTTCAGCCCTGTCCCCTGACCCAGGGTGGGGCAACTACCCTTCATTCCCAACTGCAGCCCCTCCAGCCTGTTTTTCCAAACCACATCCGACCACCTCTCAGAGTGCCGGTCTGCTGGTGCACCTCACAAAAAGGTTATGATAGAGACAAATACACAGCATGGTGGGGAAGACTGAGGCTTTGGAGTAGGGTTTAAACAAGGCTCTCCTGGGGTGCGCCTGGGTGGCCCAGTCAGTTAAGCAACAATTCGGTCTTGCTCTCAGGGTTGTGAGATCGAGCCCGCCATCAGGCTCCATGCTCAGGGTGTGATTCTGCTTGTGATTCTCTCTCCCTCTCCCTCTGCCCCTTCCACTGTGTTCTCTTTCTAAAATACACAAATAAATCTTTAAAAAAAAATTCAAGGCTCTGTTGCTTACTACATGATCTGGTAAAAGTCTCTTAGGATCACTTTGCCTTAGTTTCCTGATTTTTAAAAAAGGAGTAGTCCTTTTTTATCCAAGTAGTGGAAAGTAGATCTGGCATCTTCTCCTCCTGCTATGCCACACAGCACCACCGCATTCTTCTGGGGTCACACTCCTTTTCCTTCTTCCCTAGACGTAGTAGTCGTCTTCGGGTAGCAAAGTTCTTTCCCTTCTGGGGTGAATTACCCAGATTCAATTCTAATTTCCCAAATGAAAACAAAAGTGAAAGCCAAACACAAAACACAAACAAACATTTTTATCTCTGGTTATATTCTGCTACATTTCAAGGAACAGAATAGGTGACTGTCTTTCTCTGCAACTTTTCTATATATCTCCTTTGAGTAAAAAAGATTGAAGACTCATGAAGAGAACTTGCATGTCCAAGGTCTGTCTGGATCTGGGATAGTTTTCCGCCACCCTTCTGACTCCAGCTACCTCCAAACTCCTCCAGCTCCATAGTTTTGAACGTCACACTGATATTGCAAGGGGATGGTATTTCTACCAAGAGACAGTATTTTATCATTCAGCAGCTGCCACAGAACTCTATCTTGAAGATATCCCTTATCTTTTGAACATTTTCAAGTAAGTGGAAACAAAACAGTCTTAAAATAGAGATAGGCGGTGGCTCCCTCCAACTTCTACTTTTAATAGCCCTATTAAATTCTTGACTCCTGTTCAGTTTATTTAATCCACTGTCCTCCTAGTTTCTTTCCCACAGAACCTGTCATGAACTTCAGTTTAGACAGTTTATTAGGGCAGAGGACTTGGATCAATCCCCACAAGCAGACACTTCTTCCTTCCTACACATTAAAATGCTGGAAGAAATTTGTCTCCAAGATATGTTCTGTGTTTGCACTTCATTGAAGAAGATCTTTGCATTTGATTCTCCCGCTGGTTAAAGTGGTTTTAGATTCAGATTTTATGTGTACCAATTTATCCTTTTAAATGACTTCCTTACACTTTATTCTTTCTCCTCAAAAACAATGGAAAAATTGTTATAAATAGAGTAGGCTTGGTCTCAGTGTGCTTTGGTTAGGGCCCTTGTGACCGGTAGCACAGTTTCAATCACTGCCCTTCAATGAGTCTTCAGTATGATGGAACCTGCCTTACTGAGTGGTTTGATGATAACCTGTTTCCAGTTTATTGGTCATATGGAACATAAATATCTACGGCATTCATTCTTGGCCCCGAGGTGACCTGGGCTTTGGGAAGTGAGCAGGAATGTTGGGGTAACGCTTAGGGTAACCATCTGTCCCAGTCTGCCCAAGATGGAGGGATTTCTGGGGATGTGGGATTTTCAGTGCTAAAACTGGGAAAGTATTGGGCATACCAGGATGAACTTGTCACCCCAAACACCAGCAATCCTGCCCACTCACGGCTGAGAGATACTTATTTAAAGAATATTCACTAACTGATCAGTGTGTTGGCCACCTGGGTGGCTCAGTTGGTAAAGCATTTGACTCCTGATTTCAGCTCAGGTTATGACCTCAGGGTCCTGAGATTGAGCCCTGCATCGGGCTCCTCGCTCAGTGGGGCTCTATGCTCAGTGGGGAGTCTGCTGGAGATCCTTTCCCTCTCCCCATCCCTGCTCATGAGCTTGCACATGCCCTCTCTCTCTCTCAAATAAATAAATCCTTTTAAAAAAAGTAACTGATCAGTGTGGAAGGGAAAGAAATGTTAAGCCATTGATCTGGGTGGGGGAGCACGCAGACCATCAAAAATCTGCAGACTGTAATACGTAAAAACTACATAATACTTCCCAACATATCCCAAACCACTGAGGAATGGGGACAAAATGATTGGCGTTTGTGGGACAGCTTCACAGTGAACCAAAAAGAACACACATACATTGTTTTATCTAGGGACTTCTGGGTGGCTCAGTCAGTTGAGCGGCTGCCTTCGGCTCAGGTCATGATCCCAGGGTCCTGGATCGAGTCCCACATTGGGCTCCCTGCTCAGAGGAGAGCCTGCTTCTCCCTCTCCCTCTGCTTATTGCTCTACCTACTTGTGCTTTCTATTTCTCTGTCAAATAAACAAATTTAAAAAAAATTGTTCTACCTACACAAATGTTCCCCAGTGGATGTAAGAATGTCTTAATAACAACCTACATAATGAAGGGAGAACCCAAAAGGAAAATAATTGTTATTATAGTGTTAATGGGTTCCGAAATCCCCTCCCCTCCACATCCCACGTGACTCAAGAGGTCTTCTTTCTGTTAGGACGAGACTAACAGAAAAATATGGGGGTCTTATGAATGGAAACACTTCTTCTAACGTTTGCAATAAATGGGCAATAAAGCCGGAAAAGGTTCACTTATTTACAGAGCAGCAGAGTCAACGCGGCATTTGAGCTCTCTGACTCTCAATTTCCAAATTTGTACAACCTTAGGATTGGAAGTAGACGCTCCCTCAGGCTTCTTTCGGCTCTAAATGCTGTGATTATTCTCAATTCTGCCCAGAATAAAGAGGAGGCTGTTTTTACAGGAAAACTGCACTAGGGAGTTTTGTTTAGATTCACTAAGTGCAGGGGAAAGTCCAAAACGCGGTGGGATAATTGACCCGTGATAAAATCAAGAATTCTTGGAGGTGGGTGGAGGGCAGTTAGCTCCGACAGACCGAAGTCTTGGAGAGGAGGAACAAGGTGGGGGGTGCAGCGTCTCCAGGGGACACCCTGACACCTAACCAGGACTTCAGGGTCTAAGCTGGGCAGTTTCAGGTGGGATGTGGGAGAGCGTTTGGAGCCCTAGCAGGAGGGCCTTCCTTTTGCAGACCCCCAAGGAGCTCTGACTTAAAGACAGAATTACAGATTTACAGGAACGAGGAATCCTGTGAAGCCTGGGGCTAAGGAAGTAGGTGGGGGGAAAAATCTAGTGGGTGGGGGAAGCGTCTAGAAGAGGGGACTTACAATGGTAGGGAGCTTACTGCATCGGGATGATCTGAGTATCTGCAGCTTGCTTAATAAAAAGGAGGCAGTTTCGGGCATCTGGGTGGCTCGGTCCACTGAGTGTCCGACTCTTGATTTTGGCTCAGGTCATGATCTCGGGAAGGTGGGATCAAGCCCTGCCCTGGGCTCCATGCTCAGTGAGGAGTCCGATGGAGATTCTCTCTCTCCCTCTCCCTCCGCCCCTCCCATGCACATGCGCACACGCACGCTCTCACTCAAATAAATAAATAAATCTATACGAAAAATGGCAGTTTTATTCTGCAATATGTTCACAATTAAGTTCTTATCTTTCAAATCTGGCTGAAAGAGAAAGATTATGGGGAATGAATATCATCCATCTATTCTCTGAAAACATGGCACTGATGGAGATACAGGATAAATATAGTGTGGGAAAACCTGCCAGTCATGGAGTTGTCCAAAAGCATCTCAAGAAAGAAGGTCATAGGGCACCTGGGTGGCTCAGTTGGTTAAGCGACTGCCTTCAGCTCAGGTCATGATCCCAGGGTCCCGGGATCAAGTCCCGCATTGGGCTTCCAACTCCTCGGGGAGTCTGCTTCTCCCTCTGACCTTCTCCTCTCTCATGCTTTCTTTCACTCTCTCTCTCCGTCTTTCTCAAATAAATAAATAAAATCTTAAAAAAAAAAAAAGAATGTCATATACTCTGCAGGTCAAAGGCTAAGAGAAAGACAGGCTTGTAAACAGCTCTGGCACTGGGAAACCACATTAAGAAATGGTTAAGTTAGGAAAGTAATTAATACATTTACTGCTTTGGATGTAACTTTCTAAGATTGCAGTCTCAGAGTCTGCAATCTTCTCTGAGTCCCAGAGGAAAAAAAAAATCACCCAAAATATTAGCGAGGTCGTTTCCTTAACCAACTGATGAGTTTTTTTTTTTCATCAAAGAAGCAGCCTTATGGGGTGCCTGGGTGGCATAGTCGGTTGAATGTTCGACTCTTGGTTTTGGCTCAGGTTTCGATCTCAGGATCTAGAGATTGAGCCCTGTACTGGGCTCCACATTCAGCCAGGAGTCTGCTTAAGACTCTCTATGCCCCTCCGCACTGTGTGCGCTCTCTCTCGCGCGCGCGCTCTCTCTCTCTCTCACAAATAAATAAATAAGTCTTGTTTTTTAAAAGCAGCTTTATGAAAACCCAGATCTGGTCTTTAAAGCAGGGGGGCCTCTACTGTTGGGTCTTTTTACATCTTTGGTGCAGAATAAGGCACCAGTGTGGTAAACTCAGAGATGGTAGACCTCAGATGGAAGCACAGTCTGGCTTGAGCCCATGCTGCTCTCCAAATAAGCTTGGCATTTCGAAGCATTCCCAAGGTGAGCAAGATGCTTTGGAAAAACTGGAGGAGAGAGAACAGTCCCATTGCTGTTGACCAGGAGCAGAAAGGATTTCAGGAAATGTCCCAGAGAGGCTGAACATGGATAGAAAAGGCTGTCTTAAGTCGATCTCTCAGAGAGTGGCCAAGTAATCTAGGCTGTGTGTGTGCGTGATGATGACGATGGGGGTGGTGGGGAAGGGGATGATGATTTGCAGCTGACTGAGTGGCAGGGATGAATGGCATATTGAAAATTATTTCTGTTTAGGGAGAACAACACTGGAAGTATCACAATCCTGGATTTCAAGATATACTACAAAGCTGTAGTAACCAAAACGGTATGGTACTGGCACAAAAACAGATACACAGATCAGTGGAACAGAGAGTCCAGAAATAAATCCACACTTACATGGTCAATTAATCCATGGCTAAGGAGGCAAAAATGTAGAACGGGGGAAAAGGCAGTCTCTTCAACAAGTGGTGCGGAACGCTGGACAGCTACGTGCAAAAGAATGAAACTGGCTTTCTGACCTCATATACAAAAATAAACTCAAAACAGATCCAAGACCTAAATGTGAGACCTGAAATGGTAAAATTTCTAGAATAAAACGCATGCAGTAATTTCTTTCACATCAGCTGTAGAAACATTTTTTTTCTAGCTATGTCTCCTCAAACAAGGGAAACAAAAACAAACTTAAATGATTGGGACTACATCAAAACAATATGGCACAGTGCAAAAAAGCCACAAAAGACAACCTACTGAATGGGAGAAGATATTTGCAAATGACATATCTGCTAAGTGTTAATATCCAAAGTATACAAAAAACATATAAACTGAACACTAAAAAAAAACCCCACACAGACCTGTACCCCTGGGGCAAATTAAAAAATTAAATAAATAATAAAAGTGCTACAAATCGGAATATGAAAGACAAAACAAAACAAAACAAAACAAAAAACCCAATCCAATTAAAAAATGGGCATAGGACCTGAATAGACATCCAAAGAAAAAATGAAAAAATACAGATGAATAATAGACACATGAAAAGATGCTCAACATCACTCATCATCAGGGAAATGCAAATTAAAACCACAATGAGATAGCTACCACCTCACACCCATCAGAATGGCTAAAATAAAAAGCATAAGAAATAACAAGTGTTGGCGAGGATGTGGAGAAAGGGAACCCTTGTGCACTGTTGGTGGGAATGCAAGCTGATACAGCCACTGTGGAAACAGTATGGAGGAGCCTCAAAAAATTAAAAATAGACTTCCATATGATCCAGTAATTCCACACTGGGTATTTACCCAAAGAAAACAAAAACAGTAATTTGAAAAGACATATGCACCCTTGTGTTTATTCTAGCATTATTTACAATAACCAAGATAAAGACGTAACCCAAGTGTCCATCTATAGATGACTGGATAAAGATGTGGTATATATACACAATGGGATATTCTCAGCCAATAGAAAGAAAGAAATCTTACCATTTGTGACAGTATGGATGGACCTTCAGGATATAATGCTAAGTGAAATAAGTCAGCCAGAGAAAGACAAATACCATAGGATTTCACTCACAAGTGAAATTTGAGGGGGAAAAAAAGTACAAAGAAAAAAGAGACAAACAAAAACCCAGACTCTTAAATACAGAGAACAAACTGGTGGTTGCCAGAGGGAATGTTTGGGGGGAGGGGGTGTTAAATGATAAAGTGGATTAAGAGTACACTACCTTGATGGACCCTGAGCAATGGATAGAATTGTTAAATCATTATATTGTACACATGAAACTAATATAACACTGCATGTTAATTATACTTGAATAAAAGAATTATTTCCACTGAAATCAATTCAGTAACTATCCTTATCCCACTGGATGCTCACTATGTCAGGCTGTCAAAAATATAAAAGATCCCAGAAGAGATTATATAGTTCAGTCAGGGTAACATGATTTTCACATTCATAATTATAATGTAGAGAAGATTATAGAATGACATAAAAGAGTTATGACAAAGGTGTACAAAGTGTATAATTGAAAAAAAAATCAGGGAAAGCTTCCTAAATGACAAGCCATTGGATGCGGATATATTAAAACCATTATTTAAATGTGAGAGCTGAGGAGAATGGCCCATGTAGAGAGAATGACCTGAAGCACAGTGGCACAGTGGTTTTTCTGGGAAAGCAGCAGTAGGAACGGACAGTGAGGTGATATTGTGATAATGAGGTGATATTTACTAGGAATATGCTGATACCCAACATGTCATGTTGAGATGTTTATACAGAGTAGTTCAATAAGCTGTGGGGACTCCTTAAAGCATTTGGGATTGAGAAGTTATTCTTAGAGTCATGCCTTCATTAGAAAAATATGTCAAGGGTGTTAGAATGGTTTGAGGAGGAGAGAGACCTGGGCCAGAGAGTGCGCTGGGGCGGGTCTAACGATCTAGTAGAGTGGTGTGATGGGCTGGAGTTATAGTGGTGGTGCTGGGAACAGGGTGGGTGATACTTGCTAGAAACAATCCCAGACAGAATGTACAGAATGTGCTGATTAGATACGGGGCAGGAAGCCATTGGCTAACTGGAGAGAAAGGCGGTGGCAGTTACAGAGATTCTCAAGAAGTGGATTTGTGGGGAGTAGGCAGGTGGAAGGGGGAGCATGTCACTGGGAGCCTTGGGAAGAGATATCCAAGAGATAAGGAGAAATGTATGAGAGGATCTAGGGAGCATGATGCAGAATTATGATTCATCAGTATCCGAGCAGTGATGAGCTGTAGACATAAATTAGAATCACCAAGGGAGAGAGAACATTAAGAGCCAAAAAAGCAAGGCTCCAGGGAGATGCTTACCAAAAGTTCCAATTTCCCTAATTCTGAAATTTTCTGAGAATAGTGACTCTAAAATCAACTATTAGCCAGGTCTCAACTCAACTGTCGATAATCAAGAGTAAGAGAAGAACAAAATTATCCATTTAAATACAAGTTTCTCAAAGAGGGATTCTGAAAGCAATGCCCTTTAACACATTTGGCAACATGACAGCCTTGTCATAAAGTTGGAATCATAGCTGAAAAAGTTAAAAATAGAATTACCCTCTGATCCATCAATTGCACTGCTAGATATTTACCCAAAGGATACAAAAATATTAATTCAAAGGGGTACATGCATCCCGATGTTGATAGCAGCATGATCTACAACAGCCACATTATGGAAAGAGCCCAGTGTCCACCGACTGATGCATGGATAAAGATGTGGTATCTATATACAATGGAATATTACTCAGCTATAAAAAGAATAAAATCTTACCATTTGCAATGGCATGGATGGAGTTAGAGAGTATTACGTTAGGAGAAATAAGTCAGAGAAAGACAAATACCATATGACTTCATTCACAGGTGGAATTTAAGAAATAAAACAAAGGAGCAAAGGGAAAAAAAGAGAGAGAGAGAGAGGCAAACCAATAAACAGACTCTTAACTCTAGAGAACAAAGAGATGGTTACCTGAGGGAAGGGGGCTATGGATGAAACAGGTGATGGGGGGGATTAAGGAGGGCACTTGTCGTGATGAGCACTGGACCATGTATGGAAGTGCTGAATCACTATATTGTACACCTGAAACTAATATAACACATATGCTAACTAACTGGAATTTAAATAAAACTTAAAAAGATAATGTACCTCTTCAAATATGTAATTTCTAATTGTAATTAAAAATAAATCAATAGATTTGTAATATGTAATTAAAAATAAATCAATAAATAAAACTAGATAGTCCTCAAGGAAAAAAAATTTCCATGACAAAGTATTGTTCAAAGACTACTGGTTTTAGTCTTTGATAATTATCTCTTTGTGGCTCTTACCCTATCTGCCTTTCTAAGTAAAAATTACTTTTATTATTTACTTATTTTATTTATTTGAGAGAGAGAACACGGGGGTGGGGGGGGAGTACAGAGTACAGGGAGGGATAGAGAGAGTAGGAGAAGCAGACTCCCCACTGAGCAGGGAGCCTGACACTTGACTCCATCCCAGGACCCTGGGATCATGACCTGAGCTGAAGGCAGACACTGACTGAGCCACCCAGGTGCCCCTAAAAATGACTTGTAGAGAAGAATGATTCTATACATTCACCATAGGAAGGAGAGAGAACACTGGATTAGCCCTAAAACAATCTGAATTCGTGTTCTGAGTTAGCTGATTCTTAGCCGTTCAATAAATTCAAGACATACTGAGAGAAAGATATGCATCCTACAGGGAGTGTAGGGTGCAAAGTCAGGGTATAAAGGGGAAACAACATACAGTCAAAATTCCTCTGGATAAATCCCTTGGGAATGTGCCACATTAAGGTAACAGGGAGTCTCCGTGATTCCAACATGAGCTATCTTACGAGATACACACACAGTATCTTTAACATTCGGGAGCCATGGGAACCAAGACCCATCATGGGAATAAGCAGAATCCACCTCACGCTCACTCGAAACCCCAGACAAACTGGGTGGAATGGAGGGAAGGGTGGAATGCCCAAACCATTTAAATTTACACATTGCATGCACACGTGTGTACATGTGTGTGTGAGTTTGTGTGAGTTAAATGGATATAAGTTGAAACTGCATTATATTGAGCATTGCTCATGTGCCAGGGGTTGCGCTAGATATAAGAAAAAAAATTAGCAGATGCAGGTTCTACCTTTGAAGCTCAGTCGAGAAGGTCTCTGGGAACACAAACACAGCATTCCAAGACGATTAATAGTACAGTACGATACAGGAGGAGCAAGTCCATGGGAGTGAGAATTACGAAAGTCTTTTTAGAGTCACGGTAAGCTGAATCTTAAAAGGAAAACATGTCAGTCAAATGAGGGAGAGGGAGGAAAAGTCCAGAGCATCCTGTCAAGGGGCCTGGCATGAGTCAAGGCAGAGAGGGTGGGAACGGCACATCTGGGACTCACAAGTCATCTCGTAGAGCCGCAGTACGTATGGGATGGGATGCAGAGCAAGAGAAGGTGCCAGAAAGGCTAAGAGTGCCCTGTGCCCAGTGAAGGGTGGGGATGTTACACTGGAGGTAATGGGGATCCGCTGAAGGTCGTCAAGGGAGAGAGACGATGGCATGATCAATTTTTATGAAGGTCATCTTGTCACTATGGAGAATGGGTTCAAGCGGGCTGGGAACGGAGTCAGGGAAAACACAGTCGACCCCTGAAAAATGCAGGGGCTAAGGGTGCTCGCCCCTTGTGCAGGAGAAAATCCACATACAACTTTGGACTCTCCCCAAACTTCATTCCTTACAGCCTACTGTTGACTGGAAGCCTGACCAATGGCAACCAGTCAACACCTATTTTTGCAGATTTTGCATCTGAGATGTATCACACACTCTACCCCAACAATAAAGTCACCCAGACCAAAGAAAAGGTCATTAAGAAAATCATAAGGAAGAGAAAAGATGTTTATAGCACTGGATTGTAAAGAGTCCATGCATCACTGGACCCACACGGTTCAAACCCACGTCGTTCACGGGTCAGCTGTAGTTAGAAAGAAACGAGACTCTTGTAGGAGAGAGACGAGGCGACCCAGATGGCAGCACCAGAGGCGGAGAGGAGGCAGGCAGCCAGATTCCGTTTATTGACTGTTTAGTCTGTATCCAGTGCGGTGCCAAGAACTTGTACTCATCGTCTCGCTTTTTCCACCAGTCACCCTAGGAAGGTGATGCCAGGTCCTGTCATCCCCGTGGCTGTCACACGAGGGCCTGGCCCACCACACGCCAGCTCCAGCCCGCACCGTCATTCACGTGCCTGCTTTTCTGCTCATGGACACCCAGATCTCCTGCTCCCCTGGGACCTTTGCAAGCCCAGGCCACTCTGCCTGGCACCTTTTTCTCAAGGGCATGGCTGGCTCGTTCTCATTTTTTTTTTAAAAGATTTTATTTATTTATTTGACTGAGAGAGAAAGATCATAAGTAGGCAGAGCAGCAGGCAGAGAGAGGGAGAGTGAGAAGCAGGCTCTCTGCAGAGCACGGAGCCCGATACGGGACTCGATCCCAGGATCATGACCTGAGCCGAAGGCAGTGGCTTAACCGACTGAGCCACCCAGGCCCCCGGCTCGTTCTCGTTTAGAGGAGCAGCTCATGGGCTCCTTTCCCCAAGAAGGCTTTCGTGACTCACCCCCATTTTAAGCAGGTCCCTTTCTGGATCAGCTTGTGTTTCCTTCATAGCACTCACCATAATCTCTAATGACCTTATCTGTTTGCTTATTCTTATCTATGTTCCGCATCTAGAACTTACGCTCCTCGAGGCTAGGGGCCTTCTTTGTCTCACTCGCTACTATATCCCAATACCTGGCATAGTATCTAGGTGCTCAATAAGTATTTATTAAGTGAATATGCATTTTATAGATGAAGACACACTAACAACAAGAATAATAAAAATTGGGCGCCTGGGTGGCTCAGTGGGTTAAAGCCTCTGCTTTTGGCTCAGGTCATGATCTCAGCGTCCTGGGATCGAGGCCCGCATCGGGCTCTCTGCTCAGCAGGGAGCCTGCTTCCTCCTCTCCCTGCCTCTCTGCCTGCCTCTCTGCCTACTTGTAATCTCTCTCTGTGTCAAATAAATAAAATCTTTAAAAAAAAAAAAAGAATAATAAAAATTAACCCTTAAAATAGGTGCCGGGCACTAGTCCAGTTCATTTAAGCCTCATATACTTGATATAAATTATTATTATTTTCCCCATTTTACAGATGGGGAAACTGAGGCCCCCAAATTCAGGTAACCTGTCCGAGGTCACACAGCTTGTAAATGGCAAAGCATGGATTCAGATCTGGGAAGTTTGGCTACAGGTTCCATGCTTTCAATACCTTTGCTCTACTACTCAAAGCTGATGCTTTTTTATAAATGTCAGGCCACGTAGGTGGGGGTGGGGGCGCTAGGAGATCCACAGGGATGGGGCAGTGAGAACTGCCGAGAGGCGGGGAATCCAGTCTGTGGGGCGCAGCTAAGAGAGGATGGTGTGGGATTCAAGGGCACACGAAGGTGAGAGGGTGTGGGCTGGGTCTGAGTGTGCAGGATTTGAGGTTCTCATTGTACCCACTCTCTCCTTCACTGTGCCTTCTACTTGCTCCCAAGGCACATTACTCAACCCTTCTGATTCCATCTTTTTGTTGGTAAAATGTGGGTTTGAGGACTGACCAGACAAGATTCTTGAGAAGATTAAATGAAGATAAGGCGATGTTCAGTAAACAGCCCCTTCGTTTTTCCCCTCATTTCTCCCACTCACACGAAGAAGCCCGAGTTCCAGGGAAATGGGCTAACTATCCAGATGACATAAGGAACAAGAGAGAACACTCTCAGGTGAGGGTCCAGCCATCTCATCATTCCACAGACTTAAGATCTACAATGAACTAAGTTTCATCTTTGGAACACTTTCAGTTTTTGCAATAATTAAAGGAAAAATTCATCAAACTAGGTGCAACTTAATCTAAATGTACAACACAAATCTCCTCTCTCCTTCCTCTAGATGTTACTTTTTATTCTGACTTCTTACTAGGTATATGAAATACTTGTCTTTGGACAAGTCACATATTGGAGTCTTCACATTTCTCACCTGCAAAATGGGATCAGTAGTCCTTTCATGGGGGTCTTATAAGGATTAAAGACCATGTGTAAGTACTTTTGCAAAATAAGTACTCTCCAAACATAAAAAACGAACATTATTAAAAATGTTTTTATGGGGATGCCTGGCTGGCTCAGTCGGTAGAGCATGTGACCCTTTTATTTTTATTATTTTTTGAAGATTTTTATTTGCTTTTGAGAGGGAGAGGGAGAGCACAAATGGGGTGGGGAGGGGCAGAGGGAGAAGCACACCCCCTGCAGAGCAGGAAGCCCCATTCAGGACTCGATCCCAGGACCCCTAGATCATGACCTGAGCCGAAGGCTGACACTTAATTAACCAACTGAGCCACCCAGGCACTCTCGAGCATGTGACTCTTGATCTCGGGGTCGTGGGTTTGAGCCCCACGTTGGGTGTAGAGCTTACTTAAAAATAAAATCTTAAAAAAACATGCTTTTATGAGGCAGAAGGAATATGCTTGTTGAGCCCATGCCACTTCTACAAAAGTAACTTAATTAGTATTCTCCACATTACAATTGCTCAAGGGCTTAAAGATTTGTATCTTGGCTAAATTATGCCCTTCTAATACCAGGTGGAGATATTCATTAACACTCAGGACAAGGAACCATTTTGCTGTGGTCTGACCAGTGTCACCCTAAGGAACCACCTTCCACCATAGCCTGCCCCCTTGGGATAGTGACCCAAGAAAGGCTGGTCAACCTTCACAACCCCCCCCCACCTCCACCCCAGTTTGGTTAGGGATAGGGATTTGAACCAAGCAGGACCAATCGGAGGACTCCCCTACACTATTGCTGGAACTCTCAGGAAAAAGATTTTCTTGTCTCCCAGGAGGTTCAGCTGTCAGAACCATGTACCCGGAGCTACTTTGGGCCATCTCTGACACCCTGCGGGGAGAACCTGCCTGAATGGGGCCAACGGTGAGAGGGAGAGAGAGAGAGACAGGGTCACCAGCTCCCAGTTCACCGGGGCCTTCCTGATGGTAGCGCTGAGAGTCCCATACCTGTATCTAGGACCTCCCCTTAGCTCTGGGTAAACAGGAACGGTTTTTCACCCCTAGAGACCACGTGACAAGAAAGAGTCCTGAATACATTGTTTCCACTCTCGATCCAACTTTATTTGGGGCCCTTCGAGCATCTCAATTCTATGACCCAGTGGGTTCTGGTGCCTATTTCAGCAACTCTGAGTTGTGTTTCTGACTTTTGCCACTTCAGGAGTCAGAGCACACTCCCAAAGAATGTGCACATATAAATAAAACTCGAAGTTAAAGAAGCAAAATAAATCGAAGTAGGAAACACGCTATTTTTAGATTTGAAAAATGCGGAAATGTGATCATGCGGTCACTTCTAAGGCTGAGATAATTTATTTGAAGACGGGGCTCTGAAAAAAAATGTATACAAAATGGAAAAAAGGACGAGAGGCAAATGAAAACATTCTTATGGAAGGAAAACCTCATGGCATGAGAAAGGTCAGAGTAACGCATGAGCAAAATTTCAAAAGAACAAACTTACACAGTGGCAGGGGGGGGTGGTGATGGAAAAAAAAAGTAGCTGGGAAAAAAAGTAACAGCTTTGCCTTTCCATTGAAGACAGACCGCTCCTAAAGCGGGACCAGAAGACAATTCAGCGGGAATGCCCTGGCAAATAAACAAGCCTAACAGCTGTTTCTGCAGATCCTAATCAATATCACAAGATTTAAAGCAAAAATCTAAATGGCCTCTGGCTCTCCACCGTGGGGCAGGTAGGCCAAAGGCAGTGCCATAGGAATGACCAGAACCTGGTGTTTCATAGTGTCGGTCAGAGAAGCGTTGAAGTCTGTGCTCCTGGAGGGTTTCCTTTGGGAATATGGTCAGAAGGGAGAGGTCTAGACAGTCTATCCATACAGGAGCCACACAGAGTGGAATGAGAGCCCCTTGGCCTGGCCTTCCCAAAGAAGGGTGCGAGACTGGGCCCGCTTTCCCCAAGGGACCCTTTCTGGCCTGTTTCGATACCATTTCTAATTCTAATGCAGAAAGGAAAAGCCTAAGGGTTGAAACCCAAGAGAGAAATCATTTTCTCAAAAGAAAGAGAACATGGGGAGAAGAAGGAAAAAAAAAAAAGCCATGAAGCTATGTGATTCGGGGCTACCCCTGTGAATATACTTTCCATCGAGTCTCACCAACTTTAAATGATTTTCACTTGGTTTTCTGATGTCATCTCATTAGTCGTTTTCTTGGTCTTGTTACTTTGGTGGGTGATCTGGGGAAACAGAGGCACCCTTGCACGGTCTTTCTAACACAACCACTTTAATTTAGGGTGGTAGGGGAAGACAGGAAGAACTTTGGAGGGAGGAAAGGAACAACACTATCTGTACTTGCAGGTTTTGCAAAAACGATGTCAACACGGTACTTGCTTAACGACTTTTCCTCTTTGCACATGACACTGGAAACAGAAAGAGCTGACATCGTTCCAAGTTGTCTGGTAACAAAGAACCAGATTCGGGTACTAAATCTTAAGTCACAAGGAATACTCAAGCTTAAAAGCCGGGAGTTACTTGAGTGTGTGATTGGATTTTACATTGCCTTTGAAGACGGAGACATCCAACATGGGCTAGAGCATTTGATGATTTGGTTTTTTCAAAAATAACTTGCAATTCAGGAAGACCCCACCTATAAGCAGGATATCCTTCTGCTTTCTCCCTGAACTGGGATGCCATCCAGCATCTAAGAAAGGAAGAAGGCAAAACAGCAGGCGGTATGTCATGTTATCCTGAAAAGCATCCCTTGCAGAACCAGACCTGAGGGACCACTGATCCTGGGCTGTGCTTGCCTTCCTCCCTGGAGGATGCTCGGGGTGGAGCTCTCGCCTCTGAAGGAAATGGAATGTGTTCTCCAAGGCTACAGGGCAACCGAGGATCCAGGCTCACCAGCGTTTCTACCTTCCTACGAACTCCTGAGAACCGCATGCCAGCTGTTTATGGGGTGCTGCACATTGTGTCTTCTGCAAGGAAAGGCACAGGTAGAGCCAAAGGGGGTCTTCTTACCTGGGCCTTCCTTCTTACCTGGATCTTCCTTTGAGATTTGAGGGTGCAAGAAGTTATGTGATTTACATGGAATGATATGGTCAGTCTGAGAGGGCGGAAGCCAGCAAGCGTAGCACACCACAAACCTACAGCAAAAAACGGTTTCCTCTCCTGGGCTTATTTGCATAAACATCTTGGTCTCCCATCTTGTCTACCTGACTATGGCTGGGAAGAAGGAGACTAAGGGGAAGAAGAAAAAAAAAGGAGAGGGGGTGGAAGATTCTTTTTTCCTTTGGTTTTCTTCTATTGATTTGATGTGGAGAAGATTGATCGTCCACCTGTCACAGTAACCACAAACCAGCCCAAATGCACGTTTTTCTCCTTTTAAAAAGTGATGATTCTGGCTTTTGTTAAGTTAATGAACTGCCCTCATCTCGAGCCATATGTAGGGAACCACATACATAGCACTGAGTTTTTATAAATCAAAAGGGAATAGTGAGACTAGAAAGGGTCTACGTGTTTAAATATGAAAATCAGCCTCGACATACCTAATGCTCCCAAATTATATGCCAGTGATGGAACTGCAGACAAGTGAAAAGATGAGGGCCAGACAGAGAGGGCGGTCAGGAGAGCCCGAGCTCAGTACAAGAGCAATCCCTATTCACCAGGCCAGTCGCCCTGGCATTCAGAGACCAAACACGGTATTTTCCAGAGAATGCTGGCATGTTTATCGCCCAGCAGGCCCTGCCCTGCAGCCTGAGAGCACCTACCAGTGTTTCCAAGTTGGCAGTCACCCAAAACCAGAACAATGATTGCTTTTCTCTTGCTATAATAATGCTGTTGAGTTCATCAGAGATCCATTTTGTATTTTTCATTGAGTCCAAAGCATGCGATTTCCTTCAGAAGAAATCCTATCGCGGTTTATGTAGTTTTAAAAATAACTCATCTGGTCCTTTAGTAAAGGTAGAAATGTTCTGATGAGAGAAGGAGTTGCTCCTAGAATCTCATTATTGATCTGAAGTAAAATGTTAAAAAACAAAACAAAACAGCTCTACACATGTGATGCAGTATTTGCATGAGTCCAAATATTGGTCAACTCCCTGGGTCTTAGGGAGGCAACTACGGTGTAAAGCCTTATGGTGAGTCATTCATTCATTCATTTCATCACTCAATCATTTACCGAACTTATCGACCATTTACTGTGTGCTCTCAGCATTGAGGATGATCCCGTTAACAAGACAGAAAAATGACCCCAACATCATGGAGCTAATAATACAGAGAAGACCAAGAACAAACCCGTGCAAATAAGTAAATATGATTATTCAAATTAAAAAAATGATTAATCCAAATTCCTTTGAAAGAAGAACAGGGTGGGGAAGTCAGTTCAGCCTCTGTGAACTGTGACATCCAGGTGACCAGGAGCCTGAGCAGGTCCTGGGGGTAGGAAGGAGAATGGCTGAGACAAAGACCTCAGGTTAAGAGCGAGTCTGACGAATTTGGGGGAAAGCAAGACCACCACCGTGGATCAAGAACAATAATGCCTATTGTGGTAAAGGTTTACTAAGATGAACGCAAAAGCACACAATCGGTTGTAAAGCAATACCACCGAAAGGTATTACTTGGCCAAGGTAGGCCATGATTCTGCACCTGGAAAGGATTAGAGGGAGAACTATGGATTGCACTTTTCATCTTCTAGGTCCACTAAACAGGAGCTGGCCCTTGAGAAACCTTTCCAAGTATAGCACGCCACCGGCGCATGAAACACGGAACCACACATACCTGGGATCCGATTGAGTGTCACCCAGAAATGCTCATCGGGGCTGAAAGTGTCTTTGGACCAGTGGAGCAAGTCAACAGCCCGTGGGTCGTGGAGGACGAAGTCGGTGAACTCTCTTGACAGAGCAACATAGGCAGAGCCAAAGTAAATGGTGAGGTTATGCGGAGGCGGGGGCTTCAGCGTCGTGGTTCTGATCACATAGGAAAGTTCTTTGCCCAGGTGCTCCCGGTGGACAAATTTAGTCCGCCCAATGGCGTGAGCCGGGGGCAGCACCCCCGGGGTGATGTTTTTCCCTTTAAAGCCTTTCAGATACCGAACGATCTCCTGGTTGGTTTTCAGGGGGAAGTCTTGCCCACACGTGTTGATGGCGTACTTCCAGGGCACCTTGGACCCTGCGAGGTCTTTGAGGCAGTTCAGGTCAGCCTGGAGCCTGGAGATGCCCCCATAGACGACCGGTTCCATCTTGGAAGCCAGGAAGGCATTCGGGAAGCAGCCCAGTAACTGCTCCACTGACTCTTTAAATTCAGTGGTCGCCTTTTCATCCACGTGAACGCAGTAGACATTCTGGGGCATGTAAATGGCTCTAAAGAGCCTTGCGAAGGTATCGAAATTGTGATGGATGACCATGATGTACGCCAAAGGGAATCCAGCTTCTTCTTTAGATAAAGGGGCCGTGATGTAGTGGCTTTGGGTCAGGTAATCCTTGCAAGAAGACCTCTCGTACATTGCCAGTTTGTTTCTCCACAGGAAAGGAGTTTTGCCTCTGATGAAGGATGTGCAAACCTGAGTCAGCATCAAAGTGTCGGAGTTATTTGGCCTCTGGAAGCTTTGCTCTCCCCCAAAACTGAACACGTAGAACACAATAAAAATGATCACGCAAGAAACAGAAACGATAAAGAGGTAACGCGTCGAAGGCATGCCTCCCAGAGGAGCGAGACTGCAAACACGGGCAGAATCTGGAAGTCCTTCCCCACACTTACTTTCTCCTCTGAGCTCTTCGTTGGGTGCATACTCCGGTCATTCCCAGCCCGAAGGAGACGCTGGGACCCGAGTCCGCTGCAGGCCGGGAGTCCAGCTGGCTGGCTCGGTCCCGCGCTGACATTGGCAACGGGTCCCGCCTCGTTCTCTGCTTCTCAAACCGCCTTTGTCTGAAGCCCAGCAGCAGGTTCCCGAAGCCCAGCCTCTCCCCCTCCTCTGCCTCCCTGCCTGCGTCTGCTCGCCCCCTAGCCCCCCAAACTCCGGCAACTCCTTTCCCCCTCAGATTTAGCTTCTCGGATGTCTTTTCTTTCTCAGTTCCCACGTGTCTCTCCCTCCCACCCCCTTGTGATTGCCATTCAGGGAATTAGCGCCGTGAAAGCCAAAGTTGAAATAATGTGATCTGGCAGGCGTGCCATTTCCTGCTAGTCCTCCGCGGGCTGTGCCCCATCCCCTCTGGCTGCTCCTGGCAATCACCTGGCCCCTCTGCTCTTCCAGGACAATCCAAAGCATGTAATGCGGCCTCCGTGCTCAAACGTTTTCATGAAAAACATGCTCTCATGTGACAAAAGGGACTGAATGGATGAGATCTAAAAGAAAAAACAATAGCATCCATCCAGGCGCCTTTGTAACGCTTTTGGCCCCGCCCTACCCTTTAGGAAAACAAGAGATTACAGGACTCCCAGTTTCTAGGGGAGCTGACAACGCAGGCTTCCTGTCCTGTCCTGTGACCTGGAGATCGGGTGCCAGCCCCTCTCCTCCGCTTATGGCATCCGCGGCGGCACTTGTCACGGAATGCTGGGGTCACACGAGCAAGTCCCAAGCTACATCCCCGGGTTTACTTAAGGATTTAAAGTTTCCCTGGAAAGAACTTGAATCCTGGCCACAAGTGATGTTCAGATCCGGGGGTGTGGGGGTGGGGGGAGGCAGGTCTTAAACACAAAGAGAACATCATCTAATACTCAGAGAAGAACTTTGTACTTGCCCAGTCAGGCTTATTGACCACCTAGGAAATGAAGGATGCTTCCCCCAACCTGTAAAGGGTAGTGTCTTGGCTAAAGAGTATCAAGCTCGTTGACTTAGGAGTTTCTCATCTTCAACCCTTCACTTTTCTACCAGCTGTTTTTTTTTAATATAGATTAAGGTATTTTATTTACAATGACTTCTAAAATGGCAGGTCCACTCTTTTTCCCATTTTCCTCATTCTCTGAATGTCAGCCTCAGACCCTCTACCCTATGGCATCAACTCACAGCACAGGCTGAGCCCCCACCCACTCCATGAAGGAACAAGGTCCTTCAATGGGCTTTCTCTCCCTCCTTTTGAAAATTCTCTACCCTGCTATAAATGGAATTAGAAGGACAATACGCTGATTCCTTGCTTTTGTACGGATAGGAATACCAATGTGAGCTTCCACTGTTTGAGACACTGTGCTCCAAGTGATAGACTTTCTGAGTCTTAAACTTACTGTTTTTAAGAAAACTTTATACCCAACATGGGGCTTGAACTAGCAATCCCCCCCCCACCCTGCCCCCCGAGATCAACTGTCCCACACTCCCCTGACCTAGCCAGCCAGGCCCTCTGTAGCTTTTCTTTCTGCCAGTTTTTTTCATTGTTCCTACTTTTCATTCTTCCAACTCGTACCTTATTTTCCCCTCTCCCCTTCACTAAATCCTTTTCATTCTTTAAGACCTGCCACAAATACACTCCATGTAGAACCCACCTTCAGATTTTTAGGCAAACTAGAAAAAAGAAAATGTAGCCATTATGTGGATAAAACAGATACATCTAATTCTTAGCATCTTCCACAGAATAAAGCAAAGAAAATGACAGCGAAGTGAATGATAACGGAAAAGTCAACCCCAAGCTTTTCCAAATAATACCTTTAAGTATTAGGTTATTGTGTATCTTATTTCAAAACCACAGAGAGTCATTTCAGTATCTAGTTTGGCAAAGCCTTTTGGCTTAGAATGAATATTGATGTATTTGCAGGCTGACAAAGTGTTCAGGGTGCAGATGCAGAACTTAATGAGGCCAACAGAGGCTGTTTACGTTTTTGTTTCCAACCGGCCATTAACACGGGGGTTCAGATCTACACAGGCTTGGGGACAGACATTATAATGCCCTTATATTAAGAAATACACACCAGCCAAATCAGGGCATATCCTGATGTTTCTGCATTCAATCTATTACTTCCGATGACGTTGTTTTTGCGTTGAAAATATAGCTGCTTTCCCTCTCGGCTGTTTTGGCTGTGCTTGGGCCAATTTTTCCCACCCCCAGGTTCTGGTATTCAAACAAAACAAAACAAAACAAAAAACACGCAGGAGAACTTTTTAAGAAACCGCATGTGGAAACAGAGAACGTCTATAATTGTTACCTTTCCTTCCCAACGGGCCACAGGGCCCGCTTACCCAGAACAGACACCGTGTGTTTTTCTGCTACCGACACGGAACAGCTCAGCCTCCCTTCCCTCTCCGCCTTTGACAGCAGCCAAGGCCCGGGCTGGCACCTGTAGGTCTGGCAGATGAGCCTTGTCGCTCACTTGGGAAGCAATTATTCCCCAACTAGCCAATTAACCAGGCAAGACGGGTTTCCCTCCCCTGGGCCGCCTTCCACCCTTGCTCTTCATTCCACCCAGTTTTCATTTTTCGTCCATTTGTGAAGCATTCGTCCAGCTCTGGGGCTATCTTAGAACACGGCTCCAAAATGAAGCGCGTAACCTTTCTTGGAAATGATGGAAGACTCAGAATCTCTATGAAATACAGATGATGGAAGACTCAGAATCTCTATGAAATACATAAGTCATCGCGGGGACGGAAGAAGATGTCTGACACCTGACCACCATTACGTTTTCCGTGTGAAGCGGCAAGATGGCGGAGGACCCAGAAAGGACGGCGTTGAAGGGGCGGCGGCATGACAGAAATCGTGGCGCACCCGACTGTCGTAAAAGGCTGAAAAAAGGCGGGAAAGAGTGGGCCTCCCTCTTGCCGCAAAGGAGCACGTTTAGGTGGAGGAGTGCTCCCAGGCAACCCCTGCCAGCTGAGGGAGGAGCAAGAGCAAAATAAATCACCCTGAGGAAGTATACGTCAGCCCATGCGTGCATACTGCACCCCGTGATAATAAATAATAAATAAATTCATTATTTATGTATTTATTAACGATGTTTCCTGGAAACAGCCCTGAGGCTTTAATGAGGCTTTAGTCGTGTAAATACAGGACATCAGATGCTGCACCTCTTGAGTTTTTTCTTAAATAAAAAAAATACAGATAGAAGAAGGATTTAAAGTCCCAGGATCACTAAGGAATTCATGGGCTGGGAATTAGTGGGAAGTCGAGACTTACTTTTCCATTTGCTCAACCTTGTAATGTAAGTTACCATATTTATGCTATTTATTTACCTGTTGTATGTGTTGAATGCATAAATGGAGTCCACATCCCCCGTGGTTCCAGGTAAGCTGTAGGTAATGAATGCATTCTTTCATTTTTTAAATTATTTTTTTAATCTTTTTTTTTTTTTTAAGATTTTTAAAATTTATTTGACAGACAGAGATCACAAGTAGGCAGAGAGGCAGGCAGAGAGAGAGGGGGAAGCAGGCTCCCCGCTGAGCAGGGAGCCGGATGCGGGCCTTGATCCCAGGACCCTGGGATCATGACCTGAGCCGAAGGCAGAGGCTTTAACCCACTGAGCCACCCAGGCGCCCTAATGAATGCATTCTTAACTAGGATTGGGAACAGAGCAACTGGTCTCTTTTATTTTGACAAAAACTCTGACCAGATTGATTTTATTTTCTTTCTTGGTTTTTTTTTTCAATTGATTAACATCTAACATATTTTTGGTTTCAAGGTACAGGCCTCTGGTTCGTCAGTCTTCTATAACACCCAGTGCTCATTATATCACATGCCCTCCTTAATATCCATCACCCAGATACCCCATTCCTCCGCCCCCTGCCCCTCCAGCAACTCTCAGTTTGTTTCCTTTGATTAAGAGTCTGGCCAGATTGATTGATCAATTAGATTAAATGACATTAAAAAACCCACAACTTTCAATCAAGTTTCTGTGGGAAACCATGCAAAATGTGTTTTCACTTGTGTGTCAAAAAGGGTTGCCCAGGGGTGCCTGGGTGGATATTGGTTGAGGGTCAGACTTTGACTCAGGTCATGATCCTAGGGTCCTGAGATCCAGTTCTGTGTCTGGCTCCCTGCTCAGTGAGGAGTCTACTTCTCCCTCTTTCTCTGACCCTCCCCTCTGCTCATGCTCTCACTCGCTCTCTCTTTCTCTCTCTGTCAAATGAATTTAAAAAAAAAGTTGTCTATTAACCCTCATAATATTACTAACAGGGCATGGTGCAAAAATCAGGACACTGGATCCTAGTCCTTTTTTTTTTTTTTAAGATTTTATTTATTTATTTGACAGAGAGAGAGAGATCACAAGTAGGCAGAGGCAGGCAGAGAGAGAGGGGGAAGCAGGCTTCTTGCCGAGCAGGGAGCCCGATGCAGGCCTCGATCCCAGGACCCTGAGATCATGACCTGAGCCGAAGGCAGAGGCTTTAACCCACTGAGCCACCCAGACGCCCTCCTAGTCCCTTTTTTTAACTTTAACTGAGTATGTGGTCTTAGGCCCCCTACTTGCTTTAAAAAAATGTTCTCTGTAGTCCCTTTTAGCTAAAATGAGCTATAATTCAGTATGTGTATGGTGAATCCGCTAAGCAGCAGTGACGGAATCCAGGAAGTGTGAGGACTGGCCCCTGTCCTGTAGGAAATTCCATCTTCACTAGGATTCAAAATACATACAGCTGAAAATACACAACCAGCAAAACACAGAAGACTGTGGATCAGTTCCAAACAAGAGGATATCCAGTAAATGTGATGGGAGCTCAGAGGAGAAAAAGTTCCCTTGGAACTGGGACAGTGAGAAAGGGCTTCCAGTGGTTGGATTCTGCCCCTCAGAACATGGAGAAGGCACTCCAAGTGGAGAGATTACAAGAGCAAGCAAGAACAGAAGAACAAGAAAGCCCAATGTGAAGAAATTTCCTGGTCAGAGTTGTGAATCTGGAATTTCTCTGGCGTAGCAGCAGATAAAAACCTTCCTATCAGCAAACCATGACCTTGGAATACCAGTCACGGTTAGAAGGTGAGCTGCAGGAGAGTGGGGACTTTTTCCCTGTGGTTCTACCATGGTCCAGCAACTCAAACAGCCTTCCTTTGTGTTCTGGAAGGTGGGCCATTTGGCACAAACGGCATTCAATGGTTGTTGAATGGGCCCAGAATCATCTAGGCATTTGAAAAGTGCACTTTCCAGCAATGGAAAGAGGAGTGTCAAAACCTATAGTTGCCCATTGTTCTAATTTGTATATTAGAACAGCAGAGGCTAGGAGAGCCCTTCATGATTTGTGACTTCACTGTCCCAGTATTCCTTTTTTTGCTCTTCTGTTTCAGCATACACCTGCAGAGATCTAACCATGAACTTACCACATTGGCCCTGAACTCTCTCACACTTCCTCACACACCTTTCCTTTTTTAACTGTATGTACTTAAGCAAACTTCATTATGGTTTCATAACTGTTCTGGGACTGGTTTTTCCATTTTCAGTTAATTGTTGTCCTTTGGTTGGGAAAGAAATGGAGGGGACAGAGGCTTGAGCTGGCATACAATATTCAAAATGTTAAATAATAGCAGAAAGGGCCCCACAAGGACAGGGTCTGATGAAGTTTATCGAAGTGACATTGAGAGCCTAAGTCCCAAGGCAGAAAAATTTGGGTGAATGAAGTGAGAAGTTATCATTTCTTGGGCTTTACTGATGGCTATCCTTTGGAAGGTCATTTTCGTGTGGTTTTCTTTGTTATTGAAGCAGGCCAAATGACTCCGGGATTTATTCTTAATTATAATATGTAGGGAATTATGTTTTTCCCTTGAACTGAGGGTACTTCACAGGAAAGTAGAAAATGGTGACAGTCCAATTCACTTCAGGCAGCCCACTACATAATTCTCTTCTGGTGGCCAGATAGTTTGTAAATGGAGGTCTTTGGTTTTCTCTTTCATGATGACGATCACGATATTAAAGAAAGAAGACATTTCCAAAACACATCTTCAACTAAAACAACAACTCGGATAACTGAGGAGGCCTCTGATGGGATTCTCTGGGGGGAAATCCACCTTCTCCTGGGACCCAATCATTTTGCTTTCTATACCATTCATCTAATTAGGAACAGAAGAAGTTGTTGTCTAGATCACGGTATCCAAAGCACTATTTCAAACTCTCATCTCAGAGGAGGGAAGAAGTTTAATATGTAGACTTTTAAGACCTAGAGAACAGGTCCAGAGGACAGTCATGCTACACCATATCATGGTGGTGTGAGCTGAACTGGTCTGCATCTGATTTTGATGGACCAAAGGTATCATGGACACACTTCCTGGATGTTAAGGGATGCTATGCAAATACTTGCAAAAGATAGCATATACATATTCAAATAGGCAAATGCCCAAGCACACACAGATTGGTGGCAATGTTCTGGTAGCATAAAAGTACCAACTGGAAATAGGAAGAGCGTGCAATTTGGAGGCTTAGAAAATGAAATTACCCCATATAAGTCACAGCAAATTAACGTTCCAAGAGGAAACTTACCACTAAATTTACATGTGGAAGTGAATTGCTAACCCTGGAAGAACCAAAACATTTGTTTCTAAAAGTTGTCAGCCAAACTAGGTGTGTCTGGGGTTTGGGGATAAAAGGATGGTCTCAATCAAGAGTATGCAAACTTCTGTGAAGCATTCCATCCCCTGGAGGCTCTGTGAAAATATAGGTCATGGGCCCACATCCCCAGTGGTCAGTAAGTTCCAGGTGGAACTTAATAATCTGCATTTCTTTTCTTTTCTTTTTTTTTTCCTGAAGATTGATTTATTAATTTGAGAGGAGTGGGGAAGGGTAGAGGAAGGAGAGAAAAACTCAAGCAGACCCTGCCCTGAGCATGGAGCCTGACTCGGGGCTTGATCTAATGACCCCGAGATCACAACCTGAGCTGAAACCAAGAGCTGGACGCTTAACCGACTGAGTCACCCAGGTGCCCCAACAATCTTTGTTTCTAACAAGCTCTTGGGACCAACTATCTGTGAACCAATAAAACAAAGACCAAAATTCTTTGATTTTGTTGTTCCTCAGTGACTCTACCTGACTTATTTTCCTGTGACTAAGCAATTTACCATATAAAACAAAACAATATTGCACAATTTGAAAATACTTAATAAACATGAACTCAAATGGTGGATAATCTGATCCCTTGCATAAAATTTACTGTGGAAACCTATCAGCTTTACTGTATACAGCAAGCATACCTTCACATAATCCCAGTCTCCTGAAAAATATGGAACAGGGTTATTTACTGACAAACACTGATCTTTTGGGTATCTAACATGCCATACATTGAATTAGAGAAAGGGTGCAGGAAAGAAATTAAAAAAAACAACAGTTGATTAAGCGTCAGACTCTTGCTTTCGGTTCAGGTCGTGATCTCAGGTCATGAGATCCCGGCCCACGTTGGGCTCCCCACTTAGTGTGGAGTCTGCTTACCATTCTCCCCTTTGCTCCTCTCCCTGCTTGCACATGTGCTCTCTCTAAAATAAGTAAATAAAATCTTTAAAAAAGTAAATAAAAATAAAAAACAACAATCCCCCCAAAAACGAGAGAGAAGCAGAAAATACCAATTATTGGAGGCAGATGCGGGATGACCTGAACCTCATGTGCTGCTGGTCAAAGTGTGAATGGACACAAGTCTGGGAAATACCGGGTCTCCCAAAGGTGAGCACAGGCAGGTGCCCTGACCCAGTAATGCCATTCCCAGGGATTTACTCAATAGAAATGCATCTGTGTTTATCAAAGGACATTCAGCTCAGTATTCACTGCAGCCATGTTCACAGCAGACCCAAATGCCCATCAGCCTTTCGCAACCTTGGCATTACTGGTATTTGGGCTGAATATGCCTACTGTGGGGGCTGTCCTGTGCATTGTAGGATGTCCAGCAGCATCTCTGGCCTTGACCCACTAAGTGCCATGCCAGTAGCATCCCTTGCCCCCAACTGTGAACTGTGACGACCAAAAATATTTTCAGATACCGCCACATGTTCCCTGGGGGAGCAAAATCACCCCTCCTCACCTCATGCACCTCCTTCTCTCTCCACGGTGGTGAGAATGAAAAAATGTAACTGCTTGCAACACAAAAAGTGAATCTCACAGACATAACACTGAGCAAAAATAGCCAAACAGAACAAGAGCACAGGTTGTTTATTTCCATGTATATAAAGGACAAAAATAGGTAAAAGTAATTTATGGTGTTAGACATCAGGGTAGTGATGGGGAGACAGGTCATGTTCCGTGTATTGACAGTTGTTATTTGGGTGTGTTCAGTGGGTGAAACGGATCACGCTGAACACTCCTGATCTGTGCACTTTCCCATGTTATGCAATTCTTCACCAAAAATGAATGAATGAATGAATGAATGAATGAATGAAATGCATCATGGTCTTCTCCCAGAAAAACTCTGCCAGATGAGTCTTCTAGGTGAGAGGAGATCAGGCGTCCTGGAATAACTAATACTTATGGGGTATTATCCAGAGTGATCAAATACTCTGGAGACACATTCCAGAGCCCACTCACTTCTTCCTCAAGCCATCAGACTGCTAAGGGTGTCTCCAGTCTGGTTCCTGAGACCAGCCACCCGGGGCCACAACCCAACTGGCCACCTCTCCTTCCTGCCAGTGAGCAATGGCCAGAAGAAAAGGAGTCGAGAGAAAACAAAACAGGAGGTCAAAAATTCAAAAACCCTCTGCGCTCATCAACACAGAGCAGAGTGCCCGCCCTTACGGCACTTGTCACGAGGACCAGATGTAGATGGAGAAGGTCCCCACACAGACAAGCACAAGGTATGAATGACAAAGCTGATACCTGGCATCTGGGGCGATCACCCTTACTTGCCCGGTGAGGAACTGAGATTCAGGGAGCTCCCAGCCCAGGGTCGCTCAGAGGGGAGGGATGACCTGGGATTGGAATGGGAGTCACTGTGCAGTCCTGGGCCCCAGCAGGCAGGCCCGGGAATGGATATCACCCAGATGGGCTTCACGGAGAGACCATGAATAGGAAGGGGAGCTGGGTTCACTTCCGGTGAGACATGGGCATTCTATTTCTCCAGCATTTCTTTTTTTCTGTTTCAAGTTCAATCAGTCAGCAGCATTGAGAGAGCACCTAAGACAGAAACACTATGAAATTTCCTTTCCTCTCCTTCCAGCTTCTTTTCTCTGTAGCTCAGAAAAACCGTCAGGACAAATCTTTTCCTTACGGCTCATACTATGATTGATTTCATCATTCCTCCCTTCCCTCTTCAGGTGACTGCACTTCTGCAGGTTCTGAGTGGTCACAAGCAGAAAGCAGGATCTAGAGAATTCCTGGCCCAGGCTGAACTGGGTTCCTGGGGTCTGGCTCTTGAACTAATTACCAGGTGCTTGGTAACAATCTGGAGCAATCAAGGCCACATGCACCATCCCTCTCTCTTCTCTTTCTGCAGAGAACAATTCCCCACGCCCAGAGTACTTCCTCTGTTCTGATCTGACTTGGAGATACCAGGTGCTCAGATCTTGTCTCATGCTTCCTGGACTCCCGGCCCTTCCCCATCCACAGACACCTGCTATCCTGGTGATTTCTGCTCAGTGTCTTTTTTTTAAGCTTTGATTCTCAGGAAGACCAGGTCTGAGACCATCCGTGACTGATATATTTGACAGGGGTTTGATACACTATTGCTAGAATTCCATCAGAATCAGTTACTGGTTTGACCAAAACATACCCCCACCCCCAACCTAGACAAATGGAGCTAAAGAGCTTCCATTCGGCCCTTTTATTTGTTTTTTTAAAGGTTTTATTTTTGGGGTGCCGGGGCACCTCAGTTGATTGGATGTCTGACTCTTGATCTCAGTTCTGGTCTTGATCTTGGGGTTGTGAGTTCAAGCTCTGCACTGGGCTCCATACTGGGTATGGAGTCTGCTTAAAAAATAATAATAATAATTTTAAAATAAATAAATATTTTATTTTTAAGTGATCCCTGTCCCTAGAGTGGAGCTTGAACTCACAGCCCTGAGATCAAGACTCACGTGCTCTACTCACTGAGCTAGTCAGGCACCTTCTGCTTGGCCCTTTTTGACCCCTCCCTCTGTTCTCCACCGTGCAGGAGGGCTGACTTGTAGGGAGTGTATCAAGCAGCTCTGGCTCTGGTTGGGTTTGCCAGTGAGGGCACACGAGAAGACTCAAGGCGTTTGCTCCCCAGCAACTGTCTTGTCAGTCGCAGCAGGATAGCGGCCTCCTTTGACTGAAGTTCTTCTCAAAGGGGCCCTGTCCTCAACACCTTTTCCAACCACTCCTTCTTTCAGGTCTCAAAATGGTAATAATAGTTCCACTATTACCAGTCCTGAGCATTGCCATATCCACTCTACCCACTCCTTCAAAAACAGTCCCTTTGGTAAGTCATTCTTGATTAATCTATATTAAAGATTTTATTTATTTATTTATTTATTTATTTGAGAGAGAGAGTGTGACAGAGCATTTGCGTGCATGAGGGTGGGGGAGGGGCAGAGGGAGATAGAGAATCTCAAGCAGACTCTGCACTGAGCACAGAGCCCAATGTGGGCACAATCTCGTGACCTGAGATCACGACCTGAGCCAAAACCAAGAGTCTGAGGCTCAGCCAACTGAGCCACCCAGGCACCCCTTGATTAGCCTAATTCAAGCATGCTGTCTCCTGCTGGGGCTCTGACTGATACAATAGGAATAAAAGATAACATTGAGGTAATACTCGTGAGATGCCAAGTATTGGACCAGTATTTCAGGCAGGACATCGCTGTGAGGTAAGCACTATTATTATCCCCATTTTACAGATGAGCAAGTAAGACTGAGAGAGGCCCAACAAATTACCCAAGGTCAGGAAGTCAGGTAGAACGGGAGGCTAATTTTGTATTTTATATATTTACATATTTAGCTGCCACCCAATACAAATATGTTTACGACGATATCAAAATTCATTCAGAACGCCTTCTCTCTTCCCAGGAGCCAAAGCTACAGCTAGTGGGAGGTGGATCCTGGGAGCAAGATTTCAGCTAAGCACTGGGAGGGGGAGGACTGGTTTCACAGAGTGGAAGCAAGAACCTAAGTGAATCCAGTGAGGTGAACCGAGGCTAGGTCCCTCAGTGCTAGAGAAGGAAGTGGAAGGAATCGACCCTGTGTTGTTGGATCAGAATTGGAGATATCGGGGTGCAATAATGGTTTTGCTATCTGTTTGAAAAGCTAAGATATAGATGGGCATGTGTGTGAATGTGTGAATGACTTAGAGTGCGGTTTGAGAATGCACATGTGTGTGTGTGTGTGTGTCACAGGTACATACAGACATTATGTGTACATATACGTCTATATATTTTTCTAGCTCTAGCCCTGAGAAGGCACAGAAGTAATAATACCCCTGAGTGCCCAGATCTTGGTTTCTAAATACCATTCTCCATGAAATGGAACCAGGGTTCCTCGAAGAAAATGGCTGATTCCAAGACGGGGGGCAGGTTAAGTACAAGTAAGGGAATACTCAAAGAATAATGGGGATGGTTGAAAGGACTCAAGAGGCACCTTGAAGGGGTCCCCACTGGCTGAGTCTGAGGCAATATTAGCAATTGTAATGGATTGTAACCCATTGAGTAAAATGGGAATCCGTGTTCATGGGGATATAAATAAACACACACATGGGAAGAAGAGAAGGCTCTCCTTATAGATGTCTGTCAACTAATAAACATAGAAGGAGGGAGTTAGAAAACAAATCACAATTTGGCAACCACAGAGTAATGATGGAGCCAGGCAAGAGCCATGAGTGGACCGCAGAACCAGGGAGTGAACATTTGATGAAGAACAGTACATCTGAAGAGAAACCGTCTCCACACAAAATACTTATTAATGACTTATTAATAAATACAAAATCCTACTAATTAACTTTATAGTGGAGCCATTGGCGGGTACTACCTGACCCCAGTGACGAAAGTGAATATCACCGCGACTAGAAGAAATAAACCTTGCATGCTTCCACGGCACCGTTTCTCCGATATCTTCGCCCCAAAAGCATTACGTGAATCTAACCACAAGGAAACATCAACACCGCACTCTTTGAAAATGATAAGAGCTGGGAGGACACAGACAGGCTGAGAAGTGGTTCCAGATTAAGGGGGATGAGAGAGGGGTGGCAGCGAAGTGCAGCTTGAAATCATCAAGCAGATCCTAATTTAGGAAGGGAGTTTTTAGGACAACCAAGCCTGGAATAGGGTCTGTGGTTTGAAGAAGAGAGATGTGTCCCAGGTGTGGTGCTAGTGATATAAGAGAGTATCTCCGTGGTTAGGAAACACTGTTTGAAACAGTAAGGAGGAATTGACCAATGGCTTAGGAAAAGTTTACAGAAGAGCGTGGGAAGAATAAGATAAGGCAAAGGCAAACGCGGTAAAATGCTGTGGGTTGGGGGATGTGGGCGTGCAGTGTAGAGCTCTATGCTATTCTTCTAAGTACGATAATTTTGAATTGAGTTTAAAATAGAAGGTTAAAAACTCGTTGAGGTCTTTAAACATTTTCTAGATCAGAGTCATGTTTTCTTTTTTTAATTTTAATGTTTTAAATTTTAACTCTGGTATATTTCACATCCAGTGTTGCATTAATTTCAGGTGTACAATGTAGCAATTCAATAATTCCATCTGATGCTCAGGGCTCACCAGGACCAGTACACTCTCAATCCCCTTCACCCGTTTCACCCATCCCCCCCACCCCCCACCTACCCTCTGGGAACCATCAGTTTGCTCTCTAGAATTAGGAGTCTGTTTTTTGGTTTGTCTCTGTCTATCCTTTTTTTTTTTTTTCCCCAGAGTCATGTTTCCATTAAATACACTGCTTAAACTGTGGGAACTTCTGTGGGGCAGCCTGGTGGATTAGACTGTTCATGAAGTGGGTCACACAAACCTAGAGATTTTTTTTTAAGATTTTATTTATTTGACAGAGAGAAAGGGAGCACAAGCAGGGGGAGTGGGAGAGGGAGAAGCAGGCTTCCCACTTTGCAGGGAGCCCCATGAGGGGCTCGATCCCAGGACCCCGGGGACCATGACCTGACCCGAAGGCAGACACTTAACGACTGATCTACCCAGGCGCCCCCAAACCTAGAAATTAAGTCATTTTACCTTCCGGAATCTCAGTATCTGCACTGCAAATTGAAGGTAATAACATCCACCTTCCTCAGAGGATTTCCTTTTCTTAAAAAAAAAAATTATTTATTTAAGAGCGAGAGAAAAAGCAACGTGAGCGAGGGGAGGGGTTGAGAGCATCCCAAGCAGACTCTTTGCTGAGTATCAAACCTGACTCGGGGCTCGATCCCAAGACCCTGTGATCATGACATGAGCCCAAACCAAGAGTCCGACGCTTCACTGACTCCACCACCCAGGTGCCCCTCTGTCAGAGGATTTCTGTGAGGCTTACTCGACTCAATCCACGAAGCATTAATGTTAAGCAACAAAAGCATTTGTTCTAGAGAATTTCTTCTTTGAGAAAAGGTACATTATCAAGGTCAACAAAACTGCCAGTGTTGGGGCCGTCTAGAATGTGGAAATAGCTCCATTTTATAGAATGAACGTAGGACAATGATGCTACCTAAAGATCTGTGCCTTCTTACCAGATTTAGCTCTTCCCTACATTTTATAGCAAATGGAAAGTTGACCCCTCTGAGATTCTGAAATCTAGGGTCTCACGTGGGATGGTGTATTAAGGGAATACCTTTCCACCGTTTTTACTCCGTGACATCTACCAAAATCAATCATTCATCTGGCACTTGTAAAAAATATGAACAACAACCAAAATATATAGACAAAGCTCTCTCAGCCAGAGGTGTGTGGCCAAGGGACACCAACTGCCTGGGGCCTGGCGCGCTGCTGGGATTGATTCGTAGCTGATCTTCATCCCGCCAGCCCGTCAGCACACACAGACACCATTGGGAGGCTTAGCAGGGAGCACCAAGCACAAGGAAAGAGGCTGCTGTTACGGGAGAAAGTTCAGGAACAAGCTAAAAGCATTGCACCCACTTTGGAAAAAGACCGAGCTGTTTCTAGCTGCACTATGCAGTTGGCTGTGCTGGGCCCTGTGACCTTCAGAACAAGTCAAGGTCTCCACGATCAAGACCCACATTTTGTCCATGGTGACCTATCATTGTAAGTCAGTTCCTTCCCAATCCTGCCGTGTCCTTGATTTCATTTCCCTTCCTGCCCTAACCTTCCCTTTTATGGCTTCGGAGCAGAAAACAAGGAGAGCCTTAAATCCCATCCCTCGCCTCGCTTTTTTTGCCTGATTCATGAGACTGAAGACACTGGAGTCTCACAGAGCAGAGCAGCTAAAAACAGCTGTGCACAGCTCGGCATTTGAATGGGAAATTCTACCAGGGTGACTTTACCTTCTGGAAAAATTGTTATGATTTTTCACCAAGACTCGAAGTCAGGATTGTGGAGATTATAGGGATTTGAAGCTCGCTTCACTCCTAATAAGGAGAAAACTATAGAGACACATTTAGGAATCCTCTGAGGTTAAAAAAAAAAAATGTTTGTGAAACCCTGTGAGAGGCTGCCCTGAATTTGTCAAGCACAGTAACCCAAGAATTAACATTTGGAGTGGCACACCGAGGTGCACCGAAACAACCTCCTCCTCAGCGTCCAGGTGTCCGAACGCAGCCAGCACACACCAACGCATAGCCCCCCAAAATGGAGACCATAGCCATGGGGCACCTCTTGAGAAATGGAAGGAACAAAAAGTAAAAGCTGTAGAAACACCAACGAGGACTCCAGCACAAACCCTTCCTTGTGAAGAACAGAAAGGATAAGAATGAGGACTAAAATAGCCCACAGGGTTTTATCAGAAAGGAGGGCATTGGAGCCATTTGCTTCTTAAAAAGAGGAATCGTGGTTTGCATAAAGCCAGAGAAAAATGGTCCTGTCTCAGTAACCGTGTCTTGTTTACATGGGCTGCTTTATTTATTTTTAAAAGATTTTCTTTAAAGCTTATTTACTTAAGCAATCTCTACACCCAACGTGGGGCTTGAACTCACAAACGGAGATCAAGAGTCGTGCACTCTACCTACTGAACCAGCCAGTCGGTTTATTTATTTTTGAAATAAGTCTTAGCCAATTGCTTAGTCAGAGGATTCAGGAGGCAAAAACCTTAATATTTGGGGCTGTGCAGTGTATTCTTAATTCAGTGTTGGACAAACTCATCTCTCAGACCACTCCACCTTCAAAACAAATGTAATCATCTTGACTTGGGCACTTATGAACTGGGTGTCCTTGGGCAAGTACCCCAAATTCTCCACTCCTCGGTGTCCTCATCTGTGAAATAGGGTTGCAATAATACCGAGATTTAAGGAAACAGGGCCAAAAAAGGCATTTTGTCCTCTTGGAAGAAGAGATACCAAAGAGCAGCAAGTACATGAAAAGACGTTGGACATTGTTGTTCATTAGAGAAATGCAAATCTAAATCACAGCTATCATTTGACAGCTGCTACAATGGTGTAAATAAAACAGCAGGCGGTGACAAGCCTTGGTGAGGTTGGGGAGTAATGGGACCTTCACAGACGGCTGGTGGGAATGAATAATGTAGCACCTGCTTTGGAAACCAGATGGGCAGGTCTTCAAACTGTTAAACATGGAGGTACCATGGACCAGCAATTTCACTCTTGCAATCTCCCCAGAAGAAAAGAGAACATGTGTCTATGCAAAGACTTGCTCAGGAATGTTCACAGTAGCACTATTCCTAATGGCCAAAAAGTAGGAATAACCCAGATGTCTATCAACGGATCAATAAACAAGATGTGGAAGGGCCATATGATGGAAGAGGAAGTCAACCATGTAAAGGAGTAAAGTACTGATTTGTGTCACAACATGAATAAACCACAAAAATATCACACAAAGCAAAAGAGCCAGACGTGAACAAAATATATATAATTTGATTGATATATAATGTCCAGAAAAGGCATATCCATACAGACAGGAAGGTAGGGTTTGGGTGTGGAAATAGAAAGTGGCTGTAAAGGACAGGAGGTTTCTTTTGGGGGTGATAAACATATTCTAAATTAGGGGCACCTAGGTGGCTCAGTCGGTTAAGTGTCTGCCTTCAGGGATTGAGCCCCACGTTGGGTTCCCGCTCAGCGGGGAGTCCACTTCTCCCTCTGTCCCTCCCCCTGCTTGTGCCCTCTCTCTCTCTCTCTCCCTCACGCACACGCATGCACTAGCTGTAAAATAAAGAAATAAATGATCTTTTAAAAATATTCTAAATTAGATGCGGGTCATGGTTGCCTAACTCTGTAAATATCCTAAAAATCAATGAATTGTATATTCAAAATGGGTGAATTTGGTGTTTTATGGTGTGTGAACTAGATGCCTGAATCACATGCCTCACTTTTGAGGTATGTAAATTATACTTTAGTGAGGCTGTTAATTTAGGAAGGAGGGAGGGAGAGAGGAAGGGAGGGAGGGAGGGAGGAGGGAAGGAAAAGGGAAGGGAAGGGAAAGGGAAAAGGGAGAGGGAAAAGAAAGGGAAAGGGAAGGGAAGGGAAGGGAAGGGAGGGAAGGGAAGA